>CM033451.1:9913579-9974235 GCA_019425755.1 Amaranthus cruentus | reverse complement strand
CCTCATGATCTTTCTCGTTCTTAGAGTACACCAAGATATAATCAATGAAAACCACTACAAATTATCAAGATAGTCGTGGAATGTTCGATTCATCAAGTCCATGAATGCTGCGGGGGCATTAGTTAACCCAAACGGCATCACTCTAAACTCATAGTGCCCATACTTGGTGCGAAAAGCACTTTTAGGTATGTCTTCCTCCGCTATCCTTAACTGATGGTAACCAGATCTTAGGTCAATTTTAGAGAAAACTCCAGCTCCCTTCAACTGGTCAAATAAATCATCAATTCTAGGAAGTGGGTACTTGTTTTTGATTGTGATTTTATTCAACTCACGATAGTGAATACATAGCCTCAAAGACCCATCTTTCTTCTTCACAAACAACACTAGAACTCCCCATGGTGATACACTTAGTCTGATAAACCCTTTATCCTGTAACTCCTCGAGTTGGGTTTTTAGTTCAGCCAACTCAAGTAGTGCCATTCTATATGGTGCCTTTGAAATCGGGCTTGGCCCTGGAACTAGGTCAATGTGAAAATCAATCTCTCTCTTTGGAGGTAACTCAGGTAGATCATCGGGGAATACATCAAAAAATTCTCGCACTATCAAGATTTGGCTTAAGTCGACCTCCTTGTATGTTGACTCACTCATGTGGTAGACATAGGCTTCCCCACCTCTCTTCGGAAATGTGGTAAGCCTCTCGATCATCTCTGGCTCAATATTAGGTATGGTCCCATCACTGAAAGCTACTTGATCCCCTAGATTGTTCCCAATCTTTACATTTCTCTCATAGCACTCAATCACTGCCCTGTGTTTACCTAGCCAGTCCATTCCTAGAATAACATCAAACTCTCCTAAATCAAATACAATCACGTCTACATGGAACTCCTTACCTTGGATCGCTAATGGGCAATCAATCAACTTTGTATTACATGATACCGTTGTTCATCAGGTAAGTCAACTCTATGCACTATAGGGCATACTTTAACAAAACAGTTCAAGGATCTCACGAATGACTTAGAAACATATGACTTGTCGGCCCCGGAATCAAATAAGACTCGGGCGGACTTACCAAGCAATAACAGTATTCCGGAAATGACTTTACCTTCTGTTTTAGGAATCAAGGTGCTAGGATCCCCTGCTGCAGTAATGGAAAAGAATTTTCCTCCTCCCGGGCGTTGGTTCCCTTGGCCTCCAGAAGAGGAGGCTCTATTGCCGCCTTTATATTTAAGGCGGAGCTGAGAGTTGTTACGCTAGTTCCCTTGATTTCCTGAGTAACGTGCTCCACCATTCCCGGGGTTTCCCCGATTCTTGCCCCAACAATCTCGAGCTAAATGACCTGGTTTCCCACAATTCAGACACACAACTTTACCCTCACAGTTGACTCCCTTTGAGTGCCATTTCTTGCATCTGTCGCACAATTGACTTTTTGGCGGATTGGAGTTTTGTGGGTTTTTCTTGCTGCTAAAGCGGTTTTGGTTCTGGAAGTTTCTAGGGTTTTGGTTCTGATTCCCCTTGAAGTTTCCCTCAGCTATGGGCTTCTTGCTCTGACCTCCCTGGTCTCCACCCGATCCCTTTTTCCTCACATCTTCTTCTCTCTTGCAGACCATTTCTTTCTCCACAGCATGTTCTTACATAGCTTGAAAAGACTCATATTGGCCCATCAACTTTTGGTAGCTGAAGTTGAGACCATTGTAGAAACGATCCATTTTTTTCTTCTCATCAAGCACATAATTTGGAGCAAATCGAGTCAACTCTAAGAATTTGTTAGCATATTCAGTAACGCTAAGAGAATACTGCCTTAGGTAAAGAAATTCTGATTCTTTTTGTCTCTGTAGAGCTGCCGGGCAGAACCGCTTCCTTAGTTTCTTCAAGAAATCTTCCCATCTTCAACTTGTGGGTTAACTGCTCCACCAACAGATGTGGAAGCAGACGAGACACCCTTTAGGGCTCTCCACCAAAGCTCTGCCGGTCCCACCAAATAGAATGCTGCAAGTTTAACATTCAGATATTTTAGGCAGTTCACCACCTCAAGAATTTTCTCGATTTCATTGATCCAATCATCAAGGACAACTGGATCTGTAGCACCATTGTAGGTCTTAGGCCTGTGTGTAGCAAGCCTTTTGTAAAACTTAGTCTCGTCATCCACACTAGCATGTAGGTTGGCTATAAGCTGAACTAATTGAGCATTGGTCTCTTGTATGACTCTAAGTTGCTCTGTTAAGATATTCAACTAGGCTTGGGGAACCATTCCTTCGCCGATTTCCTCTTGGTTCCTGCCATGAGGTAATAACTAATTAATAATTCTGCCTTTAAGACAAATAGGTATGCACATGCATAACACTCTTTCTTAACTCTTATTGTCTTAGTAACTTACTAACTTGTCAATTTCCATCCCATTCGATATTCCAACACTTTTAATGACGACTTTACCCTCAACTTAATGTACTGTCATGCTTAGGAAACTTAGCCACATAATTAGATCATCACTTGCTTACTAAGGACCTTTAAGACCTCTAGTTTACTAAAGGTACTTAATCAATTATCTTATTTAAGTTAGACTTACATCTTAAATTTTTCTTTACGAAAAATTAATTCCTAATTACTTTCATTAGTTACTCCAAACTTCAACTTCTCTAAGTTAAACTAGTTCTCTAATTTTCCAAATATTTTAGACAAGCTTCCAAAGTCTTGGCTTTGATACCAACTCTAACCGCCCTGAATTATGAAGGCAAAGACTAATTGGAATTTAGTATTAATCAAGCGGAAGCTTGCTTTTGCCAGCACAATAAAGAGGATTACTTAAAGGATAAACCAATGTCCAAGTAGAATACTTGAACCACAACCAAAGCAATATAACGGATGTCTTAACTGTCTAAAATAAAGGAAAATTACAACCAAATCGAAATAAGTCCAAAGTTCAAATTACATCCTTAAAATAGTCCAAACCTAAACAACCAAACTAATAGTCTCTCAAATACAATAAAGAGATTTAAACAAAAAGGGGAGTCATACTCCAACTCGGGTTCATCTTCCGCTCGCATATCCATTCTTCGTCGAGGTGCCATAGGGGTTTACTCTAAAAACAAAACCATTGAAAAACATACAAGCATAGTATCAGCAAAAAGGCTGAGTATAAACACACTAGTGTCCGTCAAACAAGTTATTAAAAGCCTTTTCGATTTGAGTAAATTCATTTTGAAAGATGCTTTTCATTTGATGAATCATATTATCAGTCAAACTTAATTCAATGGTTTTATAGTAATAATTCCAAGTTCTCATATTTCAACATAAACCATAAGATCTCAATAGATCCAAATCAATTTCAAACTCATATCATAACTTTTTACATGGGTACTCTGTGAGTCATCCTGTGACTCGTTTGGTAGTCGGTCTACCGTCCGCGACATGTCCGGCAAGTGTAACATAATGGTATTGTGAACAATACGCGCTCAGCATTGGTGAGCCATTTAATCATGCACACAACATTAGTTGTGGCATATGTACCCGCCATTTAGGCTAAAATATTTTTGTATATAATATATACCTTGTAATTTCAATAACATTTGAAAAGTCAAAAATATTAACTTTTTCCTTATGATAAACATCTTTTATTTGCAACATAGCAAAACATATTTTCTTTACAACATAGCAAAATCAAATCATAATCTTTCCCACATGGGCAAAACATGCATAGCATAATCATATCATCAAACATAACCTTTGTGTTATATTGGGGCATCACTAGCATGTGTGGAAATGCATCGTAACAAAACGTGATTAAAATTCTATACGATTTTTCAAGGAAACCATTAAAATGTTTAATTTCAATCCTTCTCAAAGTAAATATAACTTAAAAGAGTTTTGAAATTCATTCAAAACAAATAGAATTTAGTTCATAAGTCTATAAAATCTTTGTCATAGGAGAGTTCATAAAACACTATTTTCTTAAATACGAGATAGTTTTACCGGTAATAAAATCGATAATTGATTTACAAAATACATATTAATTCTCCAACAAGGCCCACATTAATCAAGTCATTATAATAACTTAATTAAAATGAATTTAAGGTTATCCCATCAGATTATAATTGGTTATACAAATTTGTAATGATTTTACGATTATTTCGACAATTTAGGTATTTACCGTTATTTAAATGATGTTTTAAATCCATAAAATTATAAACCATCGAAGTAAAACTTATTTTATACTATGAGGCAGTAGGTTACTAAAAAAATGATAAGTTTTTGATATAGGTCTATTTTTACTCAAATTTAATTAACAATATTACACCTTTAAATAATTAAACAATATTTATTAATTTGATAAATTAGTAAATAATTAATAATTAGCTTAATAGAATTTTACCAAAGTTCTAGAAGTCATATAATACTTTTATTAGTTCATTTTAACTTATAAATATCATGTATAATATTTTATCTTTTTTATACAGACATTTTATCGATAAATCAATAAAACCGGTTTAAAATTATTTAAGTCTGAATAAAATAATATAAAAACTTTTATGATGTTCTAGAAACTTTTTTAAGAAATATAAAATTTTAAATAACCATCAAAATCGCGTGGGGTACTTTTAATAATTAATATTGTTATTTTACCAATAAACCGAATAAAATTTATTTAAGTCTTCATATGGTCACGAAAATTGATTTAAATTTTTCCACATGTACCTTCTATTTATATAAGTGTCTTATAAAAGTTTCATAACCAAAAGATGCCATTTAGTATTTATTTTGTATTTTACCGTTTTCTAACTTACCGATTATTAATACCCGAGTAAAAACTGTTAAGGTCCTCAAACGTCAACAAAATCTTCTCAAACTTTTACTAAATTTAGTTACTGTCCATATGAGTATATTATAAAAATTTCAAGTCCATATGCCTTTATTTTGTAATTATTTTATATTTTACTATTTAACAATTTACCGATAAACAATTTAACGATTTCTCAAAAATCATGAAAAATTCCAAACTAAATATATTCGGGCCAAATCATATTTGAGACATTATAATATTATTTTTTAATTAGTTTTTATGATCAAGATATAATCTAGTACCATGTTTTATCATAAAAGTATTTAACACCTTAAAATCCCTTAAAATATCGATTTAACAAAAAAATTTCAACAAAATTATTCAAGAGATTTTTTTATAACATATAGCTACTGGAGATTTTTTTTAAAATGCATTTAAATATTTTCCAAATCCATATAACCATTTCCATCACAAATACTTTCATAAAGTACTGTAAATCATGCCTTTAAACATACAACAATTCATAAAATTAACAAGCATGATACCCACAATAACAATACATGTAATAAATCATTTCTTACTCAAAATTATCATTTTGATATCATTTTTCAAGATTTAAGTACTTCTCTTTGGGAATTTTATTTTTTAAAAACAAGTTTATACAAAACTTTCCCAACTTGTTCTTAAATCCTTTAAAAATCACCCCATGTGACATACCTCGACTCCAAGCCTATATAAATATTCCGTAAGCTCCCACGTAAGCTCCTATACGTTCTTAGAAGTGGTTCCAACTTCGGGTCCTTGCCCTTCAAGTCTCAACTCCAACTCTTCAACTAAACATATTGCATTCATCCAAAACATCAATAATAATTTTAGATTTCTAACATGCACTTAACTTTTCTTAGTTGGAGTTGTTAAACTAATACTTGTGATGATTTAACATATTTGGAGTGTACTTATTATGTTGAGCAACATACTTAATCAAGTCTCATAATTTTACTTAAAATCCTTGAAGTAACAAAATTTATAAGATTGTGATAATAACATTTTCTTTTCTTTTACTTTCTATTATAATTGATTTTTTTTTATAGAGGTTTTATAAGTGATAATTTTCTTAGTATTAGATACAAAAAATATCCATATTAAAATGATCTTAGTTTATAGAAAGATTCATGTAAGAGTGTTCTACATGAACAAGTTTTACAAAAACTAGTGGAATAAGGAAATGAACGTAACTTACTCTATACTTGGTGGATTTCTTCAAGTTTGGTGTCGATGAAAAGCTCTTGAAATGAAGATTATTTTTATGGAATATTTGAGTTTATAAACATAAATTTTCAGAAGTTTTAGATAGGTTTTTGAAGAAGATTTGATGATAAAAGAAGGTGTTTTAGTAGTTGAAAGTTTGAAAGATGCTAGTGTTTGTTCATGGATGAACTTGAGAGCAATGTGTTGGGTGTTTATGGCGGAATTCTTATTCAGAAAATAGAGTGTTGTTGCTTCAAATATTAGTCTCTTGCATGCTTGTAATGATGCATAATCTAGGTTAGAACAAAAGGGGATTTTGGGTAGAGTGTTTAGGTAGTGTATGTAAGTGAACAAAGAGTATGGGATAGCCATATAGGCTGTTGTTTGGGGCTGAATTGGGGTGCTTTTTGTCCTCAATTTGGTCTATTATAATGTAGAAAATGTTTATCTAAGATAGTTTTAAGTTTGGGTAAAAATTGTTGTACATGTAACAAGTTATGTAACTTGGACTTCATGTTTAAAAATCACTTGTATATGTATATGAAATATTTAATTTACTCCCATCATGGTTAAATAATATGCTCGGGTAATAATTAAAATTTTCTCGAACTGTTATCAGTAGTTGCTCAACTTTAAGTTTTTACCTCCAAAGTTTTACATTACTTGTTATGATTCATAACCACGTTACGAATTAAGAAGTTTCTAATCATCATAGAAATTTTTCAAATTTCTACCATCACTAATTAAATTTTAATAAGTGACGGACAAATATTAAAAAAATTAGTCGCTAAAAATGACTAATGAAATCTCATTAATAATGCGACTGTTTCATCTTCCTTGGCAATGATGATGAAGGCAAATGGGGAGCCCCTTGTTTTGGCTATATAAACCCCCATTTTCTGAAGAAAAGATACATCTCCATCAGCCCATAAGCTGAACCAAGCTCCATTCTCTCTTCTTTCTAAGCTTATGTATGTATTTGTATGCTTAAGTACTTCTTTAGTCAAGAAACTTTCAATAGATCTTTACCTAAACTGTAACAGACTCAAAATTTTCTTGTAATCATCCCATTAATTATTCTCGATAAATTCTTAATTCATAACCCTTAACTCCAATTTAATTTAGTCATCATATATGATTTTATTTCCTCGATATTAAATTTTATATCCAATCTTATATTCCCTTAATATTTCAATACGTGTCCGAGTTCTTTAAATTATTTCCAACTCAAAATTTTATATTTCCAAAATATTCTTTTTGAGCCCAAAAGTTTTAATTGCTAAATTATATACTTTAAATTTTTTAAAATTTTTAAACTTACGGTTTACTAATGCTTTACGTTTTGGATACTTAATTCATAATTAATTTCGTTAACAATTAGTTTAATGATTTTAACACTTTCACTTAAGCTATTTTAAAACCATTATAATTATAATACTAAATTTAATTACACTTTTAAGCTTGTTTTACACCTAAACTAATCCTAACTACCTAAAACTAATAAGCCAAAACCTATCCAATATTCTAATCTTGTTTACTTATGTAAGTAAACCAAATTGAACAAAGAAAGAAATCCCAACACCATACCCTCCTTATCTTAGGGATGATTCTAGCAACATAGACCATATTTACTTGAATTTTTTTATCAAAATATCTCAACTACCATACCTTAACTTAGCCTAATTAACTACATGTCAATCTTTCAAAAGGGATGGAAAATCAACTCATTTGTTTCCTCAAGTTAGGCGTGATGTCTTGTGCCAAGAAGCCCATTATTTTTTTTATTTTCTCCTAATTCACTTTATTAAGTCATATACTAATTTCCTAAAATTAATTAGTAACTGTTTGGCCTAGCTTCTAAAACTGTTTCTAAAAAAAGGAAAAAATTTTTTTGCCAAACACCTAAATTCTGGGAAATAGAAACAGTTTACAAAAAAGCCAAAAACTACTCTTAAAGGGGTTGGGAGTAGAAGCTACAAATTGTAACTTCTACTCCTAATTTTATCGGGGAGCTTTTTTTTTTAACTGTTTCATTTTCACCTTTTTCCCACCTTTTCATAAACTACCTGATAATGTCTTCTTCTCTTTGAGTCTCAAGCATTCACTGAAATTTTTGCGGCATCACCATCGTCACGACCGAATTGTAAGATCCTTTTTAATTTTTTATTTTACAATTATGTACTTTAGATTTCATTCTAAATGGTAAAAACTGTTGAATAATTAGAGAATTTGGGTCTTTGAATCAAACAATGGTAAAAATATATCAATCATTCTTCCCATTGATTCCAATCTTAATTTTTTTGTCCTAAGCTCTTCAAAATTCAAGACCAAAATTATATCATTCATCATCAAAAATCATCAGAATAAAATATCAAATGAAATGGTAAAGTGAAAATTACCCATGATATTAAGGGATGAAAATGAGACATAGAGAGATGAAGGAGATTTTACAGAGAATGATTATTATTTTGAAGGAAGAAAAGTTCTAATGGGTGTATTTATAAAGAATTGTGAGGATTTTAGAATGGTTTAATGGGATAAAGAAAGTTGTAGAGAAACAATGGATAATGTATATGGTATCATGTACTTACAAATTTCTTTGCCTGCTACCAACTTTAGTTATGCTACTTAGAATTATGAAACTAATTTGGAGGGTAGAATTAAGGGAGGAAGATAATTAATGGTGGGTTAGAGCATGTAGAGGATTATGTGGTATTGAGATGTTTGTGATTTTATGACAACGCATGCCTAGCTAACGCATGCCTAGATAAGCTACTGACTTTTTCTGATAATATTTATAGCTTATCTGTTTTCACTTCCTACTTCCCTTGTTTATTCCTTGTGTTATTCGTTTGTATTTTTGCTCATCTTTTACGTCTCGTGTATATTACAGTATTCTTTTGTTATCATGGATAATGAATATCCACGACCATCAACTTCGCAATTTCGCCCACCCACAAAGACTACAGATGCTAATAATTTCAAGGTAATTGCACATTTGCTTTGACAATTTTGAAACAATTTCAGCTGATTATTTTGATATCTAATTAATATGTCCAAATTTTCAAATAGGGACAAAAAAGGATGAATTTTGGAACTTATACTACTCCTTCCCCTTCTCATCTAATGTCGTCGCACTCCAAAGAGGTGAATATTATAATATGTGTTAGCTTTTTATATTGCATGCATGAACTTGTATATGCTATTATTTTTTACTTATTATGCTAATTAGATTAAGGTTGAACAATCAAAGAGACCTAAGGCGACTTGGACTGATTCTACAACTAGAATATTTTGTGAGGTTTGTGCTGAGGAGGTTCATGCAGGGAATAGACCTAACACCCACTTTAATAAAATTGGTTGGGCTAATGTAATTAAAAAGTTTCAACAAAGAACAGGACTACGATATGATCAAAAGCAACTAAAAAATAAGTGGGAGAAGATGAAGACTGACTTCACAACATGAAAAAATCTCATAGAAAAGGAGACGGGATTAGGATGGGACCATGAGAAACAAACAATAATTGCCCCGGATGAATGGTGGACAAGCAAAGAAAAGGTAAAAATTAAATTAATATAATTTTTATAAAATTAATAATGTTTTTTATAACCTATATATCTTGTTCGTTAATGATGTAGGTTAATCCTAATATTATAAAATTTCGGGAGGGTGGAATAAAAAATATAACGGAGTTAGAAGTTATGTTTGGTAAGATATGTGCTTCAGCAACATCCTCTTGGAATCCATATACTCAAGAAGAGGACGAGTTAGAAGATGAATTCACACAAGATAATAATAACATGCACGAGGAAGAGCAAGTGCATAACACACTTGAAGAGCGTACACCTACAACTGAAGCTCATGATGTTGAAAAGATTCCTGTTGAATCTATTGAGGCAAAGGGCAAAAAAATTCAAAGGGAAAAGAAATCTAAAGTTAGCACTGCTAAATTAATGCAAAATGAGTTAAAACGAATTTTTGGTGCAATGGAAAATTTTTCTCAATCAAGTGCTTTAACAATAGCTAAGAGAAATGATATTCCTGGTTGTAGCATTAAAGAATGTTTAGATTTGCTAAGTACGACCCCTGGTGTTGAAATAGGTAGTGAACTATATATGCTTGGAACACGTTTATTTATCAAACGAGAAAATAGAGAGATGTTTGTTGGTATTCCAGATGAAGATATACGAAGTGAATGGCTTGAACAAGAATTGCAAAGGGAGAATAGCAAAGTTTCAAAAAATCAGTCTTTTTTTCATTCTTAGATATTGTTTTTTTTATTTACATTAATGTATTGGACATACTTTTTAAAAATATTATGTATTATATTGAGTATTTTGTTGATTTAAAGTTTACTACTTAGCAGATTAATTCAGTTGAAAGTGACAGTAATGACATGATGGATGAGTCGTCTGATGACGAAGAGTATGAGGATATCGTACACCAAGAGCAATTAAAGGTTAAACAAATGTTGTTATATGCTGCTTCAGGGGTAACCCTACTTATCAAGTATTATCTTACATATTTGAATAAAAATATCCCTAGAAGTTCATTATGCTCAGGTTGGCAATGGTTGCAAGAAGTGTTCTCTACCCCTGGTGAAAGTTATAGAATATTGCGAATGGAAGCTCATGTCTTTCAAAATCTTGCTAAATTATTAAAAGACAATTATGGCTTAAAGTCTACAAGGAGTATGCAAGCTGAAGAAGCATTAGGAATTTTTGTATATTTATGTGCCCAATTTCAATCTAACCGTAATATGCAAAATAGATTCAAGCATTCTGGTGAGACAATAAGTAGGAAATTTAATGAAGTTCTTGAAGCCATGACAAGATTTTCTAGAGATATTGTGAGACCTACTGATCCTAACTTTACGGAGGTTCCGTCTAAGATTCGCGATAATTATAAATATTGGCCACATTTCAAGAAATGCATTGGTGCCATTGATGGTACTCATATCCCATGTGTAGTTTCAGAAGAAGACAAAATCCCTTACATAGGTAGAAAAGGGTATCCGACACAAAATATTTTGGCTATTTGTGATTTTGACATGTTGTTTACATATTTTGTTGCTGGATGGCCTGGATCTGTACATGATAATCGTGTTCTTAAGAATGCTATTGAAGATCCCAACAAAGCTTTTCCGCATCCACCGAAAGGTACATTATCTTTATTTATGTATAAATGTGAATCTATATTTTTTACACTTTTTTAATTATATAATGTCAATTTTTTTATAGGTAAATATTATGTTGTTGATGCGGGTTATCCTAACATGAAAGGGTATTTGGCCCCTTTTAAAGGTGAGCGATATCACATTCCCGATTTTCGTCGTTCAACACAACCACCAACTGGATATTATGAACTTTTTAATTATTCACATTCTTCATTAAGAAACGTCATTGAGCGCATATTTGGAGTATGGAAAAAAAGATGGAGGGTATTGTCAATAATGCCAAGCTTTCCTATTGAAACTCAAAAGAAAATTGTTGCGGCAACAATGGATATGCATAACTACATTAGAATACATGCACTCGAAGATATAGAATTTGATAAATGTGATGCAGACCCTGATTATATTCCCGAAATTGAAGAAGAAGGGGTTATTGGACAAGACTCACGTAATTCTACAGACATCGACGGATACATTGACGATGGTTCAATGGATGATCGTAGTATGGAAAGTGTGCGCCATGATATTGCAACTTCTTTAATAAATCATGTGACTTAAAAGCATTTATGTGTATTTTAGATGTTTTTTTTATATGATGTATGAACCAATTTAATGTTAGATTTATTTAATTTGACCACAATGTCAATTATATAATTTAATGTTATTTATCATACAGAAATGCTCGAAAAATTCAAATATTGTTAAAGTAGAAAAAGAAAAGGCCAAACACTCAAAACTGTTTCTGTTTCACAAAACTGATTTTTTAAAACATAAGGCCAAACAATTTTGTTTCTGAAAAATGTTTTTCAAGAAACAGTTTCTGCAAAACTACTTTTAAGAAACAGAATTTATTTTCCAAAAGCTAGGCCAAACATACCCTTAGTTGAAGAAAATCAAGAAGAAGAAGCATAGTTGGGTATAATTTTGGGTACTTGAAGATCATCATTTTGGAGTATTTGGCTTGGAGCTTTGAGTATTTAGCTTGGAGGACCTTACGTATTACTTTCCTAGTTAGTATTTATTAGTAATCCTTGGTGTTAGTATGGTATAATTCTTTACCCTACTTTTTATATGGAAATTTTACATTATATTTACTTTATAATATGCTAAGTATGAAATATATTGGGCATGATTAATTAGGAAAATTTGTTGATGAATTTATGATTATGTTTATACAAAGTATGTTATGCTAAAAATATTAATAGTGTGTTGTTTAATAAATTTTGAACATGCTAGAGAAGTTGGGTGGATTATTATGCTCTAACCAAAATTAAGTTTTACTTATGTATAAATTTGTGTTGGTATGTTTATGGGTTATGTGCTATATTAGGAATATTATTATAATTAAGTATGTTAAAATTTATTTTTTTAATATGTTTATGTTAGTTTTAAAAAATGTTAATAAATTGTGAGTAGTTCTTATGAACATGTTATATTAACTAGGATTATATGTATATAAAAAAAAAGAGAGTTGTTAGAATTTATTTGATATTTAAGATATCCTTAATGGTATATCAAATTTTCAAGTTATTGTGAAGAAGCTTTTATTTTTTTTTTAGTTATTATGTAAGTATTTAAGCTTAGGATATACTACAATAAAATAAATTAAGTTGTTTATAAGTGAAAAATACTCCAAAAGTAGCCTATACCATTTGATCATATTAGCTTATAGATAAATAAAAAGAGAGTTTTAATCAAATAATATATGTTACTAAGTATCAATAATAAGATTTAAATATATTTGTGAAATAACTTTTTCTAAGTATTTAAAGTGTTTTCTTGAATAAATGAAAAACTATAATAAAGATAACTTTTATGATATTAAATAGCTAGTTAGTACAAAATATATCTTTAGTTAACTATTTGACAAAAATTTATTTGAAATAATAAGTACATTTTTTTTAAATTTGTTTTTTTTTGTGTAAAATTTAGATTTTATGAAAATATTAAAAGAATAAAGTTTTTACTTGTTTTATAACAAGAGTTATGGATTCGTGTGAATATATAATTTTACTTGTTTTATTACTAGAAGTATTGATTTTTGCGAGCTTATAAAGTGTTACTTGTTTGATAACTAGAAATATTAATTTCGTAAAATAATAAGTTGTATCTATTTTGTAATTTGAATATTGATTTTTGTGAATTTGATAAGTCTTATTTATTTTTATTTTTATTTTAACTTGAAATATTGATTTTGGTGAATTTGTTAAATTTTAAAAATTTATCCATAGAATATAGTTTTACTCGATTTATAATTAAAATATTTATTTTTGTGAAAAGAATTAAAATATTTAATTGTTTTAAAGTTAGAAATGTTGATTATTGATACTTAGTTCAAGAGAAATTTAAATTAGTAGCTACTTGTGAAAATATTAATCTAAAGACTATTAATAGAATATTAAGTTATTAGTGTAAATTTATTTAACAAATGAACTATTAAAAATAAAGTTTTAAATAAAGTTTAATCAGTAAAACTTTAGTAATGAAGTTAGAAGGGCATATAGGTAGAATATTATTAAATAAGGAAGTTAACTTCTAAGTTGGTCAAAGTCAAAGTCAACTTGTAGTAGTAAAGATGTGATGTGCTTGTGTGAAATTATTTGTGTATTGATTGAATGACCCTGATAGTAAGGAAATGTCGAACCATGGACCGGCATGTAAAATCCTGGCGCCCGTGTCGGCCGGCACGTAAAATGCGGTGTTAGACAGGGGGTTAGCTACCTATCCTGTAGAAGCTCGAGCATAAACATTGGCGGGGTGACGACCCCCACCACAGTTAGATATAGGGCTTTGGACCTAATCTAGCCAGACCCTTACATATATCAGGTGTCATATTATGGTGTTTGCTTGTTGACCAGTGATAAACTTGATTAGTGCTGATGTAGTGATGCATGGTACAGTTATGAATATTAATCAAATGAACTTACTTAAGAATTAAGATTACCGATAGTATAAGTGGCAGTAATGTACTTCTACCAAGGATGAGAATGGTATCTTAATGACTTAAAAGTATAGAACAATAAAAAATATAGTAAAATTATTCAGTGGTATCAAATAGTTATAAGTTCGTACTTGAAATATTATTTTGTAAATATGGTGTACAATTTCTGTATTTTGAGCTGGATAGGGAGTTATGCTCGGCGTTAAGCGCTGACCGGTTCAACCGGCTGTCCTCTGTATTATGGATGACAGTATTTTGCAAGAATTAGTTCAGGTTTCGATCCAGACCGCAGCTACCAATTATTTATGCTATCAAGGACTTAGCTGCATTTTGTTATTCACTTTATGTTTCATGATCTTGACGTACTTAATTTTAATTGTTATGTATTTCTGGAACAAACGATATGTATTTGATTTTTCAACTTTGATGTAATATTTATCGTTTGTCATAAACAATTTTAGTTTTTAAAAGTTTTAGCAAATCGACATTTTCAGACTTTCGCATTATCTTGTAAAATTTTTATTAATGTTAATTAAGTATCGCGATTGTCGCTCCTGTTACATAAACACTTCCCTTTTGTACTTTAGTTCTAAGAATCAAGCATTTGAGTTGTAACTTTGTAGGTAAACACTAGTAGTTTGTAGTAACTTTCCTTTGGTGATTAATCAAGGTGTTTTTTAGAATTTGTGGATTTGAGTTTACACTTGGTGAAGAAATATTTTATGGTTTGAATGTTGAAAGTTATTGTTCTTATTGTCATGATTCTCAACCCCCTCCATAGTTGAGGGAAGTAAGTATTGTTTAACTTAATTTTCTTCTTTGTTGTTGTTTGCTCTATGAATGTAATAATACTTTATTTGCTTATTTTAGTTATCAACATGAGTGAGTAGTTTTCTCTCTAGAGTTTGGGGATGTAGTTAGCTAATTAATTTGCTTATAGGGGTAATGGGTTGATCACAAATATGTACATGAAAGAATAAGTGAGTTCCGTGGTAAGGAATCGAAAGTCCATTTCGATCTCCATCCATGGACAATTTATGATTACTTGAACACTTGGGATGTATGCATTCATGCTAGTAATGAGTTGCCCGAAAGCTAATTTTATTAGGATTCCTTCGAGACATAGCCCGTCCTTAGAATGATGAACCATGCCTATCTTGTACGATTCATTCTTGTTTAACATGAATTGGGGGTCATGAGCATGTATTAGGGAGTTATTAGTATGGTCGAGTTCTACGCCCAGAAGCCGAATCTCCTAAACCATACTAGTGGCTATATAGTTCCTATGTCCAGAAGTTGTGGAGCTAACTTAGAAAGACCTTTCTCATCATAAAAATGATTAAAAACATATTAAGAAGCTAAATTCCCCAAACTCTAGTCTTTTTATCTATTGTCTAAAACCTGAATTTGAAAATTGTTTCCGTCATAAATCTCAAAAATCATAAACCTTTTTGTGATTAGATTCTTTTTGTCACGTATATATTTCCCTGTGGACCGACCCCTTACTTACCGCCAATGCTAGTCATTAGGGTTAATTAAGGTAGGTAAAATTAATTGCGTGGAGCGGACTTAGTTAAATCAACAACGACCTACGAAACTGCTCTATCACACACTTATCCCAATGTTTATGAACAATGGTGATGCACAAGTATGCGAAAATTATAGAAATATTAAATTTCTAAGCCACACTATGAAACTGTGGGAAAGAGTGATTAAGAAAAGACTTAGACAATAGACGGTATGAGAGAGAACCAATTCGGATCCATGCCGAAGATCAACCATCGAGGCAATTTATCTTATGAGGAGACTGATGGAAAAGTATACGACGCGAAAGAAAGATTTGCATTTGGTGTTCATTGAAAGCATACGAAAGCATACCACAAATCATCTTTTGGGATAGCCTCAAGCATAGAGGTGTTTCACGAAAGTACCTAGAGGTAACACAGGACATGTATGACAGAGTGTCGACTAAGATACATACACTGTTGGGTATGATAGAGTCTTTTCCAATCAAAGTGGGATTACATCAGGGTTCAGTACTAAGTCCTTTCATTTTTAGAGTTATTATGGAAGAAATCTCTAAATCCATCTGGGAGACCGTACCCGGTACCATGGTGCATGCTTTTCACCGACGATATAGTTTTGGTCGTAGGAACCAAGAAAGAGGCTAATAATAAACTGGACGAGTGGAGGGAAGCCTTGGAGAGTAAGGGGTTGCGCATAAGCCGTACGAAGATAGAATACTTAAAATGAAAATTCAGTGGGACATAATCGATAGAGGAGCCAAAGGTGACCATAGGTGGAGAAGTTGTTGCAACGTCCAAGTTCAAATATTTGGGATCGGTGATTCAGAGTAATAGGGAGATTGATGGAGACGTTACTAATTGTATATAAGCGGGTTGTTTTGTGATAAAAAGTTCCATAGGAGATTAAAAGGTATATTTTACCGCGTTGCGATTAGGCCGGCGTTGTTGGCCCGTAATGAAGGTTTTCGAACAAATGATGAAAGTAACAAAAATGCGTATGCTGAGATGGATGTGTGGTTATACTATGATGAATAGGATAAGAAACCTGGAGTTCGGGGAGACGTTAGGGGTTGCACCTCTCGCCGCAAAGATACTGGAGAACGGGTCGAGATGATTTGGGCATGTGCAGAGAAAGAGATATGACGCCCCAGTAAGAAGGATCGAATACATTATAGTGGAGCGCAAGAAAAGTCAAGGAAGACTTAGGAGAACGTGAGAGGAAGAGATTAAGAGTGATATGCATGAACTTCACCTCTCCAAGGACATGACCAGGGATAAGGACAGTTGGCGGCGCCTTATAGCTCGTTCCTTTTACCCATTGTTTGTTATTGTTCTTTGCGTTTAATTATCGCGCTTTGCCTCCTCCATTACTTTTATCATTAGTTTTAGTTATGTGTACGCATTCTATTTATTCTATTTGTAAGTTGCAGGTTTTTCTCTCTTTGAAGACCTTCCTCGAGCCGAGGGACTCTT
Organism: Amaranthus cruentus; assembly: GCA_019425755.1. Classification (NCBI taxonomy): domain Eukaryota; kingdom Viridiplantae; phylum Streptophyta; class Magnoliopsida; order Caryophyllales; family Amaranthaceae; genus Amaranthus; species Amaranthus cruentus. The sequence continues at coordinate 9,957,099 of CM033451.1, read as the reverse complement.
TGACCGTACTCTCCTCGTTCATTTAGCTAAGCTAAACTTGATTTAATTAAATCATAGTTCTTCCCACCCCGGACCCTGATCATAGTTCAGTATGAGCGGGATACACTGAGTATGATGATGATGATGATGATGATGATGATTCCACAAAATCAAACTTATTTTAGCTAACCTAAACTTGATTTAATTAAATCATTTTTATTTTAGTTAAACAGAACTTAATTAAGTTAAATCAAACTCATTTTCCCCTAAACTAAACATGATTTAGCTGAATCAAACTCATTATTAAATAAAAGAAACATTATTCAACTAAATCAAACTTATTTTTATCTTAAACTTGATTAAGCAAAATAAAAATTATTTATTAAAATCAATAATTGATTCAACAAGATCAAACTTATTTTAGCTAACCTAAAATCTGATTTAATCAAACGGTTTTTAAGCGCAAGTTCATTTACCTTAAACAAGCTTATTTTTGTTAAATTAGAATTGATTCAATTGAAAAAAATTTTATTTTAATTTTAGCTAAATTAAACTTTATTCAATTAAATCAAATTTTCTTTGACTAAAGAAATTTTTATTTAGCTAAATTAAACTTAATCTTAGCTAAACTAAATTTGATTCAGCTAAAACAAATTTATATATACCTGAACTAAACTTTGTTTAGCCGAACAAAATTTATTTAAAACTAAACTAAACTTGATATTGGATCTAATCAATTGCAAGTCAGGTTGATATTAGATCGGGTCGATTGCAAGTTGGGTTGATAACGAATCAGGTCCATTGCGGGTCTCGAGTTACTTTGAGTCGGATTATGTCGCCTACATAGTTATAGTTAAGTTCAGGTCAATAACATGTCGGATGTAAATCGGAGTCCGCTATCCACATTTTCAGTCAGCATGGGATCCGAGTGAATTTCAAGTCGAATGCAAATCGGTGATGGTTATAATGTAATCAATTCTATATCAGTTGGAGTCACCACCACACCGGTCAGATGCAGGTCCATATCAAACAGTTATATAGGTTGGGTCAATTTTTAAGGCCCTACCAAGATGCCACTAAGACCCATAAGTCCATAACGAATAATATTAAAATCACAACCGACAAACAAATGAATCATCCAACCCGACTAAGATTTACTAATAACTCTTAGCTTTCCCTTTCTCTCAAAAAAAAAAAATAAAAAAAAGATTTACTAGTAACATCTTTCAAACCAACTCCCCAATTATTCTGAAAGCCATCCTCTCCAATCCCCAAAATATATAGCTCAATTTTCTTAAACCACTCCTCCACTAACCCCATTCCTCATTTTCCATTCTCTTCCTATCTTCTTTAATGGCGACCCAAACACCACAATCCGACTCCCTTTCTTTGCCTTTTAAAACCCGTATCCAACTCACGTTCCTCAACTTCGTTACTGACGCCGTTCGTCGTAATAACGGAACCATTAACCGTCGTGTAATGAACTTTCTAGATCGCCGTTCACCTCCTAACCCTATCCCACACAATTCCGTTTCATCCCACGACGTCGTTGTTGACCCTTCAAAAGATCTTTGGTTTCGTTTCTTTATCCCTCACAATCAAAGCGACACTGTTTCATCTCTCCCTATTATCGTTTTCTTTCACGGCGGTGGTTTCGCTTTTCTTAGCGCTTCATCTTATGCATACGACGCCGTTTGCCGACGCTTTACTCGTAAACTAAACGCCGTCGTTTGTTCCGTTGAATACCGTCTCTCTCCTGAATATAAATTCCCTTGTCAATACGACGACGGATTCTCCGTCCTTAAATTCCTCGATAATCCCAAACAAATCCCTAATTTTCCTCAAAACGCCGACGTTTCATCTGTATTCCTTGCCGGCGATTCCGCCGGTGGTAACTTGGCCCACCACCTTGCCGTGAAATTCGCCACGTCATCAGCTACTTTCTCGAAACTCAACGTAATCGGGTTAATAAATATCCAACCCTTTTTTGGCGGGAATGAACGAGTTGACTCAGAGATTGAACTTGAGGGAGCTCCGATTGTATCAATGGCGAGAACTCAATGGTTATGGAAGGCGTTTCTTCCTGATGGGGTGGATTTGGATCACTGGGCAGTGAATGTAAGTGGGCGTAATGCTGTGGATATTAGTCGTGTTGAATTTCCTCCGACTGTATTGTTTGTTGGTGGATTTGACCCGTTGAAGGATTGGCAGAAAAGGTATTATGAGTGGTTGAGAAGAAACAGGAAAGATGTGAAGTTGGTGGAGTATTCTACGGCTATTCATGCTTTTTACGTTTTTCCAGAATTGCCTGAGACAAGTAAATTATTTGATGAGATTATGGAGTTCATCGGGAAACAGATTTCCAAAGTTAGGTGAAGAAATAGGGGAGGAATTATTAATGTTTGTGTTTATTTTTATTATTTGTTTTCCTATTTACGTGTATACTAATTTATAGAATAATAATGCTGATTCTATTCTCAAAAAAAATTGTTAAATAAGACGGTTCTACACCATTATTATTAATTTTGCCTATAATTTTAAAGTTATGGTCGTAAAGTGATAATATTTTTATACGGAAAAATTATATAGAATAATCCAACGTTTTCAGGATTTACTTACAATAATTTTATCTATTAATTAATTATGAATAATAATCTCAACCTTTAGGTGTCTGTCTACCTTGAGTAAACATGGTTATAACAAGTTTAATTGTTTGAAAAATAAAAGATAAATTAAAATAAAATGTTTAAAAATTGTGAAAAAATTTATGATTTTTTTATTTATCGGGAATTTTTTAATATAATTTTAAAAATTTTTTCTAATTTTACTTTAATTTTCAGTTTACTTATTTTAGTAAATTAGTTACTAAGTTTTTTTAAATTACAGGAGTTTACTCTAATAAAATAACCTTAAAACTGGAATTATTCATAGTTACAGTAGAAACATTCAATTTTTATAGGTATATGTATAAATTATCTCAAGAATTTTGAAAATTGTCAACATAATCAACAATATATTATGCAGTATATTATAATCTCGAATTATTCAATTTAACTACAATAAATTTTAGTCAAATATACTTTAATGATAGAGATATTGGTCAAGACCAAAGTCTATATAATTTTTCTTTAGTCAATAAATAAATTTTATTTGATAAACTTTTTCTTCGTTTTTTGTGACATTTTGGAATTATTAATACCCCCCAAATGCGTTTAAACGAATTAAAGCTTCCAATCTAACACCAAAAATTTAATTATAAATAAATGTTAGTAAAAAAAAATATTTTACTGTGAAATAGGGCCCAAAAGAACAATATTTTAAATTTTGGGTTTAAAAAAAATTGTTTCATTTGATAAACTCTTTTTTTTTATAAAAATTATATAATTTTTCAAGCTTTTTATATAATATATGATATGATTTTGATAACATTATATACTCATACTATGATATCAAAGATAATAAAAAAATTTATAATTTTTGAAATAAGTAAATGTTAAATTGAAAATTTAAATTTCCGTGATTTTATTGTTTAGGTTTATTTATATAATATTTTTTAAAAACGAGTTCAGCCTCAAAGATTCCATATTATATATATATAAAAGCAAAAACTACTTAATAAGTTAATATTTTTCCAAATTTACTATCACTTCTTATGACATTTTCAGGCGGGAATGAGAGGTTGTTGTCATTGGTTCTCTTTAGTCATCGCATTCCCAAAAACAAAATTCCCGCACCCAATTAAAAATAAAATTAGAAATGGTACTAAGGGGGTAAAATGACGCCAAATATTTTTTCGCTTTTGCATCGTATCAAAAAAGGCGAAAAAGATTTGTTTGGGATAAAATTTCTAAATTTATTTTTGCCCCCGGATTTATCAAAGTCCGCTTTTGAAAAAACCTGTTAAAGTTAAAAAAGACTTTCAATATCTTTTATTTTAATTTTGTTAATTTTATGTGTTTTTTAAATTTTTAAAAAATTTAAAAATACTTATGACTAATGAATATTTCCCCCAAAAGCATTTTAACCTCCCCAAATTGGTCAAAACCCTTAAACTTAACCCCGGGCCCAAGGCCACTTTTTGCGTTGCATTTCGGTCGGAAATATATAAGATCAGGTAGTTTTTAGCAAATGAGGATCAAAAAATTAGGTAGTTTCAAAATTTTCCTTAAAATAGAATTTTCATTAAAACATTTCCGAAATATGCTGGATTTGGGCAATTAATTGTGGGTATTATTAAATTCTCACTATCCTTTTCTTAATTGCCACCCCTTTTTATATTTGAACTTCTAAGATTTCCCTTGGTTACTTTTCCCAAAACCCTTTAATTTCTAACATATCTCTAAAATCTTCCCCACACTACCCAAATGTTGTTTCCCCAAAAAACGAAATACAATGACCAAAACTAAAAAAATGAGCATCAACCATGATTGTGTTTAAAATTTGATACATGTTTTTACTTTTAGCCATAAATTTCAAGGAAAATTCATATAATTTCAAATTTTCTCCGTATTAGAACCTGCACTTCTAAGATTTTTCCAATAACATATATGTCAAAAATTCAGTAAATGAGCAAAAATGACCGCTAAAGTTTTTTAGTGCTAAAAAATTTTAATACATGTTCAATCTTGAGCATTAACTCAAAAGAAAAATCATCGGGGGTAATTTTGCATTCATTTTTGCTTCCCCCGGGGTTTTTCCATAAAAATTCACCCCACCCCAGTCCCATCCCCAACGGGAAAATAATCCGATTCGAACCGGGAAAATCCCGACCATCACCCCCGAAAGGGAAAGAAAAAGGGGTTGACCAAAATTAAAAAACCGGCACTCCCCACCCAAAATTTCCATTAAAAAAATTTGAATAAATTTTTACAAAATATTTTGTTTCGCTGAAACCCCAAAACGTAATTAATTCCTTTTTCCCCCAAAAATTTTTTGGGTTAATTTTTTTGGAAAAAAAACCACGGTTATTTTATTGAACCAAACCCACAGTAAAAACGACGAAAAAAAATCCCAAAAATTTAAAAAGGGAAAAAATTTTTTTTAAACGATTTTTTGGAACTATTTTTCTTAAATGAATTCAAATTTACATTTTTTTGTTAAATTGTATGGGTATTTGTTAATTTTGTAGCTTAAAATATTGGATAATATCCATCAGATAAATAACTATGGAGCATAGTCCTCCGGAAAAACCTAGGGGCAACCCCTGGGGGGAAGTAAAAAAAATTTCATTAACAAAAGCAAAGCCGGAGAAGGGTAACCCTCCGGTGGCCCCCAACGCCATCCTTTTTCATAATAAGAAAATTCCATTGAGCTGGTAAATGGACCATTTAAAAATTTGCGGATTTATTTTTAAATGCCGAACAATCAAATTATGTGCGTGCCGGCGACGCACGAGTTGCCCGTTCCCCCCCGGAAAGAGGTAAGTCGCAAAAGAATATTTTAACAAACATTTTGAGGAAATATAATATTGGGGTAAAATTAGTTGACCCCAAAAATAGTTCTATTATTTTTCATTTAAAAATAATTTTAAAAAGTGCAAATTTTTTTACCAATTAAATTTAAATTAAAATTTAAACCAATCTCGACCAACCCCCCCTTTTTACCCCAAAGGGAACCAAGTAATGACCTCCCTTTTATTGACGACCCCTAATATCCAAACCGGGACCCTCAATTCGGGCAACTCCCTACTGAAACCCCTAATTTGACAAAATATTTGAATTTCATCGAAATGTCAGGGGGGGACAAAAATTTGGGGAAAGTGATATAAAAGCCTAAGAATTTAAACATTTTCAGAAGGAATAAAAAGAAAAATAGATATATTTTTCCCAAAAAGGCCCTCCCAGCCTATTTTAAATCTTATTTTCAGTTACATCTCAAAAAAGTTTTTCATAAAACTGCTCAATTTTAGCGATTAACCCCCTGATTTTTAAATTAAAAATTTTCCCTACCCCCTTCTTTTATACCATTTTTTCCTTTGGGGTCGAAAGTTTATTTTTTTCCATGGCTGAAAACATTTAAGTTTTCCCACTATACAGAATCAGAAAACCAGAAATTGGCCCTTCAATACTTGGTAATTTTTTTCCCTTCGGTTGAATCTTAAAATTTTTTGCCCTTTGGGGGGGTTTTTAGAATTGGTTTTTGTGCTTTTTTAGAATTTGAATTTAGGTTTTGGTATTTATAAATTTTAAAGGAAATAATGTATAAAAATTTTAAAATAATATCAGTTTGTTAAATTTCCTCTGTTTGGATATTTGGGTTTCCGTTGTTTTTAATAGTTCCCCCTTTTAAAAGGGGATAAATTATTGACTAATTTGTTTTTTTTGCCTTTGATTGTTGAATTAGCCGAATCATCAAAAATGATTGGTATCTTAAGGTTTTTGTAAAATACATTTTTTAAAAATGGGAAGCTTTTCTAAACCATTCTTGTGGGATTTAGAAAAAGGACTACCCTCGGACATTTATAGGGGGTTCTGAAAAAACTTTGACAAGTTTCATTTGTTTTATACATTCAATTTGTCAATTCAATAATACATATTCAGTTTAGTTTTATAATATATTTTTGTATTAAAAGGGAAACATATATTTGACTTAGGGTTTTGATAATTCCCGGGGTAACCTGCTTTTGGGATTCAAATTAAAAAGGCAAACATCCCTAAAACTTTTCTATGTGAAATTTGAAAAATATGAAGATTTTTTCCCCAATATTTGTTGTTTACCTCTTTTATGTAAAGTTTGTTGTGCAGTGGAGGTGAAATAAAAGTAAAAGAGATGATACCTCCCCTTTCTTATTGTTCACTTTTTAGTGGGCATGCAAATTAAGAAAAATATTAGTGGGGTATTTTAAGTGATTATAATAATTGTAAAAGTGGTAATTGGGGTATTTAAGTGATTATAATAATTGAAAATGTGGTAGAATGTATGTCTTCAAATAATATGTTAGTAGAAGTTGGGGTATTTAAAAAGCCCTTTTTTCAAAATTTTTGCCAAAATAGTGGATATAATTACCGCGAACTAAATTCAATAAGGAAAAGTAAACAATAAAAAAGAAACAGAGGGAGTATTATGTAGAAATTTAAGGACAAGATTAAAAAATAAGAGTGAGAAAAATTCATCCGTAAAGAAAATGGCAGGCAAAAACCCAATAAATAAAGAAGAGAGATAAAATGCTTAAATGAAATATTTCAGTATGAGTTATTATGCAAAATGAGTAAATATAATGAATTTTGTGTCAAATGATAACGCTACTATTACATTAAGCTCTTATTTCTTGAAGAGCCTACGATCCAAAATCAAATTAAAACTTGAAAAAATTACTCAGAATAATCTAAATGATTTTAATTGATTTCTTTTATTAATAATTTTAAACCTTTTTATTTGAATTTTGGGGCCGTCCTTAACTAGGTGGCCCAATGACCGCAAAATGTTGCTGCCAAAACAGTTACCTTTTGCTATTGTAGGTTAATTTTCAGAATAATAATTTTAAATAAATTATAAAATTTGTTTAAAAACGTTTTTCAGGTAAAATTAAAAAACTTAAATTTCCCGGCCAACAAAACAACCCATCCTTCCCCTGATTCTAAATTAATAACACCAGTAGCAAATTGTCATTTTCCAAAGTCGTCATTCTTTTAAAGATAGCGCAGGTCTGGAATTTCCATCCCTTTGGGCCAAAATGGAGTGTCTGCACAACCTATTTGAAACGAAATTTTAAAAAGTTTTTCGTTGTAGTTGTACGTGAATGACCATATGATACCAGGAAATCATTACTGATTTTGGTATAACCATGATTAATGCCTAGAGAAACCACCGCACTTGGTTTTCCAGTAACAGGAGCTGTTTTGAAAGTGAATGTTCTCCAAGCTGAGAAGAAGGGGTTGAGGGCTGGTGTCCAAAGGATGTTGGGATGAAAGTCTGAAATTAAGTTAACGCGAGTTTGTAAATTGTCCCCATTCTTTTATTCTTCGAACGGCCCGATTAGCTCCAACTCCAATTCCTTGATGTAAGAAGGATGCTTTTAATTTTATATTTATTTTTTAAATTTTTTTTTCCTATTAATTTTGAATAACTTTTGAATTTATCTAATCTTATTTAGTTTTTCGTAACACAATTCCGTTACAGCAACTACCAGCAGGTTACCATTGTACCTATTCATGGCAAATACCTTTTAAAAAGTTTGAATTCATTCAAGCGATTAGTCCCGACAGTTTGTGGGATTATTGTAGGAAAAATCAAGTAAAAGATTACCATTTATTGGGTGCATAGAATCTTTTCCTTAAAACTTTGATGGGAATGCAACGTGAAATGGAGTGCCGGAGGTATGTGCCACCGAGGGTCCATGTAGATCCGCATTCAATAATATAATGATGATTGGTTTGATGAGTTAAAGTTAAAGAATTTAACGCTCACCAAAAGCTCATCATTTTATATGCCCTAGACTTACTCCAGGCTTTGCGAAGAGCTTTTAAAAGCCCTGTAATCAAATTGGAGTGTTCCATAAGAGGAATTAGATCTAGTGCTTGTCCTTTTAATCACGAGACACAAACCTTGGCTATTATTTACTATCTCCGCTGCATATTACTGGTACCAAATAAAATTTTGCACTATTTATCATTTAATGAAATTCAATATATTTCCTCAAGCTATTCTACTAGTGAAGTTTTAAATACGAAATTTGTGTGTGGAGTTTCTGTTTTATTTCCATTTTTTATAATATAAAATTTTACAATTTCCATGCATAACCTTGTACATAAACGCATCCAGTAATTAAGTTAAATTCAAGCAAAAAATATATTTCCAAGTAAATTATTTTGAAAGAGATTCACTGACTATCAGGCTGGACATGGAATTACTAATTTGCCACTTCAGCACCATTTCAACATAACTCACTTCGTCAAACAGTCGTTCCTAGTAATTAGTGCTGGTATGGTCGCTGGTAGGTATGGTGACATAATACTCTTAAAAGTTCAAAATAAGATCCTTCAGATACAATTTGAAGATTTATACCGAACGCCTAGTAGCAGTAGTAGCCGGTCCAGTTAGCAGGTCAAAACATCCACTGTAAGCGAAGTGATTGTAAAGGCACCTTTAATATTGGTAATAGTCTCCATCAATGGTAGTTTGAATTACATTGCATTATTTGAATTGAGTAATTGAAAACAAATATATATTTTAGCAACATCTTTCTATTACAACGTCCTTTATATTTCTTAAAAGTAATTAAATCTAAACTGTAGCAAATTTAAATAAACTTGTATAAAAGCCTATGCATTTCACGAAAATGTTAGTACTAAGATATATAAAAGTCTGTGCCCAAGGAGGAACAAATTTTATAACGACACTGAGGTTGATTTTGCTTGTATTTCCGTTTCTTCTTTATATACCCATATAAAAACATAAAACGAAGTATTATAAAGTAGTGACATTTTGTGCACTTCCCATATAAACATTTTCTTATAAATATTTCATAATTATTCTATGCAGTTTCTACCAACGGACTACAGAGAGTTTCCCAGTGAAATCAAGGGTGTAGAGTCATTCTTGGCTCTTAATATACTCCTTTCTTTATTGATCCCCATATAAGCATATAGGGAGGATCCAATGAGAAAGGTGTGTCAAAATGAGAAGGGCAAGAGCACTTCAGTATCCTGATTGCGCTAAAAATAAAAAATCTATGGCTTCCAGCCAGCCACTAAGCCAAAAGCAGCCTTCAGAATTGTAAGAGTAACTATGTCATTACAAAAAAAAAGCACTTATACATCAATTTTAGAAATCGTGCTTTATTTTATAACATAGTATCGCTTTTTGTATAGATAGTAAATTTTAGTAAAATTGTCAAAAATCACATCGTGCTATAAGGTGGCGCTACTGATTTCCCGTTGTAATGCTTTTCTAACGCCATAAAAAAAGAATATCAATCTATATAGCCGTTCAAACCAACAGAAAAAGAATAAGTCTTTTAATTATAAGCCGCTACAAATCGCGAATAAAAACTAACGGCCAACATTTATAGCCAAGTGTTGGCAACAAATGATATAGCCGGCCAGATTTATAGCCAATGCAAATCTGGCCAGAAAAATAGTATTCTATTTATAGTATTTTCAATACAGAAATAGGTTTCCTCATTTATTGCCCTTCTTTTCAACCGCGATGTATTAAGCCAAAGATTCTTATTCAAATGCACATAAGAAAAACTAAAATTCCTTTATACATTGGTCTTTTTAAATCCACCCCCAAACACCTACACCCAAATCAAGATTATTACAGCACGCGTGAATGGGTGGAGTGGATCTTAGCTAACCCAATCTCTAGTTCTAAGTAAAGAATAAAATAATTGGTTGTTGGTTTTATATCTTACTTTAGTTAGAGCATGAAATTAAAATGTATATATTGATTGTTGTAGCTTTATTTTGAGTTTTGGAAATACTCTCCCTTTGATTAATTGTGCTGGGTATATAGAGAATTCATTTATGTTTTTGTATTAGATTTAATTTTGTTTAAAATAGTTTAATAAAAATTGAATTGAGCCCCTAACGGCACTGAAAAGGGTTTTAGGTGAAGCGTCAAAGAAGTATTTAGTTCATAGCAATTTCTTAGAGGTATATGCAAAACAATTTTAAGATTGTTTTAATATGTCATACTATAGTACTTGTGAGCACAAAAACTATATCATGTTATCTGATACATGGTAACTATATGCTCTTTATATTATTCCCATATTAACATCTTATATATATACTTTATTAATTTATGTATTTAATTTGTGACTTTGGGCTATAGCTCTACAGCTTTTATTATTAATATTAATTATTATCTATTTACCTAATTTGTTGTGTATCGTATTTCTGCACACTCAATAACTAGAATTAGTAAATGCAGGTGAGATTTAATGCTTATATATATTTAAAGTAATATGGATGATTTTATTATGTAATTAATGATTATTGAAATGTATTGGAAAGCATAGCTTAAACTTCATGTACCACCCCTTTAATCAAATGAAATATTTTAACATTGCAGCTGTAACGGACTGAAGATGGATATGTTGGGGCTTAGGCACCCTCTCTGAGTATGCCTTTCGGGCGAATAGCGTTCATATCATTTGCACTTCTTAAACATGTGGAAGATCCAAATAGTATTTTTAAAATTCCTTTGCGAGGATCGCGAACAATACCTGCCCAAAGTAACGCGGATCGGGTACCTGACTCATTTGGTAACAATGGAAATGGGTACCCAAAGCACAAGTAAGTTTTGGATGCAAAACACTCAAGTGAAAGTATTTTCAATAGCACCCCTTGACCAGAAAGGAGTATCAGCTTGGGAGGGATCCTTCAAAAGAGACCTCAATGATGATAGCATGATCGAGATGACTCGATGATATATATAATGTTCAATGAGAACTTTGATGTTAACTCTTTTAGGATGAATCTGGATTACAAAATTATTGGGGAAAAACTTGCCAAGATTGTCCGAAATGTTTAAAACTCTCTCTCTCAGAATGATGCAATATACCTAGCTCAGGCCAAAGGTTGTTCTCCTAAAATATAGTAAGCTATCACTTTTATTAAAATTATATGCCAGTAAAAGGCACAAGTGGCTCCTCGGTGAAATTATCCTCATCCGAGTCTACGCCCCTACTTGAGTATGCTTAAAGATATGCTTCCAGATGACAAATGTACTTCCATCTCGCATATATGAAGCCAAAAATGCGAAAACCCGCTAAAACAGCCTGTAAAAGAATACATGCATAAACCCCAATGATTGCATTTTGTATAGGAAGGAAGTTACTCCAGTTGATTTGCTGCCCAGACGCCGTTGTAAGCTTCACTCTATATCAAAAAGCAGCAGCAGCTCCCGCCAAAGCTGAGTGGAAAGACCTTCCCAACTTTGTCCGTATTGAGTCACTTAGTATGGCGCATGCAAAAGAACTGCACCGCTTATGGGGAAAAGTGGGATGGTAAACTTAGAGACCATGTTCCATTCAATTGGTTTTCAAATGGATTAAAATTCTATGTCAAGTTTCCTCGAAGTTTAAATGTGAACCTATAGAATCTGACAGCCCAGAAGCCCCAGACGGAAATTTTAAACTTTGTCCAGTTCCATCCCAGCGCGGCCCGCAAAGAGAGCCATCTAAAGAACTCTTTTCCGAAAGTGAAAAAGAAAGTATCTACCGCTTTATGGGTAGAAGCGATTTATCAAGATTGCACCTGGGTGTCCAGAGGAGGTTCATTTTGTACCTCCACGCAGAAAGATTCGAAGATGGTGGGAATCCGGTGTCGGGATGGCTTTTGAATGGTGACGCGTGAATTGACTTTTAAATGAAAGTAAGGCGAGAACGTCATTGAACATTTTCCTACCGGGGAATTCCTTCCATCGGGTTATAAAGTCAAAAGGCATTACACGCCCCGGAGCGCGCATAAAAGCAAACGGTTAAGCCAAAGAGGTCGGCGGTAAAATCAAAAAAAGCATGCAAAATTTAAGGCATCGTAGATTTTACCCGACGCATCGGAAGATATCGAAGGAAAACCTAAAGTCAATAGCGGACAAAAGCGAGACGTAGAAAAGCCCTGGCATTCCAGCGTAGCATGAACAATACTTGTTGCCAAAGCAAAAAGCAATAAAACTTTAAAGTAAGTGAGTACCCAAACCCAGGGGTGGGTACAAGAAGTTATTTTTTGAACTTCCAGCTATTGTAAAGTTATTCCCCAGCGCGAAAGCTACCTTGATGTAAAATGCAAAATCGTGCCTTTGTATTTGCGGACGAGTCCCGTAATGAAACCTACATCTCGTATCGCGCTATTACAAAAATATTAAGCATCAAAGAGATAATTACCACAAAGAAATCAAAATCTTAAACCTGTAAAGTATTTACATTCGGTTTTGATGTACTTTTACCCTTGCAATATGCTTTGAAAGGCTCGTATTCCTGCCGCCTAAACAGTACCCAGGAATACCGAATAAATATATTGAGCAGGGATGTTGGTTTCCTCAAGCGGTGCTGGCTGGCAAATGAATCTCGCTTGTTTCGATGCCAGTCAGCTGCGAATCGGAGCAATCAAATTATACCGGATTGTCAATCTCGTAAAGTCCACCAACATGATGCTATAGTTGCCAAGTCCGCCTCTTTTGTGCCCAGTATTTCTACCGTTCTTTAGCTCTTTCAAAACATTTTGGCACGGCCGGCCAAATGCCAGGCGAAGGGCAACAGCTGGGGAGTCAGCTGTAGTAACTCGCATATCGCTCGAGTGAATTTCACTCCTTTACCCGCGTGAACCCTACTGGCGCAGGGCGAAGCGCCAGGCGGTGATCTGCCGAAACCCGCCAGCATGACACCCCCATGACGGTTGGCGAATCACCCAAAAGCCCATAACCGATTCCCTAATTTAGATTCCCATGAAAACAGCCGCCAGTGTACCCGCCTTTTAGTGATTTCGGTGGTGTTAAAGCGTATTTTTCGGAATGAAAAGCGATTCGCGTTATATTATATGAAAAGGAATATACTTCAAATAGAATTGATCCGAAAGCAGCCTTATATTGATTCTCCAGGTATCGCTAAACCAGCCAGCCCAGGTACGAAGTTCGCCGGTGCGACGGTATTGGAGATTTTCGCAAAGAGCCAGAAGTGCGGAAGAATAATGGCTGTGTCCTGAGCAGCGTATTTACAGAAATGAATGGGTTAACCACTTGTTGCCCAGGCGATATAGATTTGTATTTGCCGCAGTTTGAATGCAAAACAGGCTCATAGCTGGCTCTTTGAAATATTTTAGTGTAATAATTTTACTTGATATATCGGCGGCATTGAATTATTTATGGTGTTACTGCGCTAAAATCATCAACCTGGTAAACGTCGGCGACAAGCAATCAGTGCCATGCTGAGTAACCTCCCAAACCCCCTACTTTCTGGCCGCCAGAAGCCTACCACATTCGCTAAAGTAATGGTGCAGCCGCACCGCCCGGCCCATTTGCGCCAGTTATTCGGCAAGCCGTCGGGAATGGCAGCGCAATGGCAAACTTGAAGATGGACACCGCGTGCGCCAGGTACCGCGGCGCCATTGACGCGAAAGCGAAACGCCAGTGTGTTGCAGTATTGATACCTGGCGGGCGCGCTCCCGTTCCGCCATAAGACGCCATTTATAGCCCTTCTTTAGTGATTTATCGCGTCGCTGGAAGTGCTCTTCTCGGCAGCTTTGCCCCGCGTTCTCAAATGGTGCGCGCTTCAGCCTTTATAAAATAGCGTATTCTCTTATATCCTTTTCCTAATAAAACTCACGATCCCGCCACGCCAATAATAATAATACGCCACACACAATACTGGTCATCATTATTATTACAGAGTATATATATATATATATGAAGGCGTTAGCATATTGGACGGATTTAAAGCGTTGTTGAGGTGCCATTTATTTCATTTTGGGCATTGCGTGCGGCGTGTTAAAATTACCCGCGCCTGAAGTCATCCTCTTGTTGCCATTTTGCAGCCGGCGCGGGCGCAAATTCGGCGGGACCTGTTTTCTTAGTCGCGAGTAGTGAAATCATGGGTGTAGTCCTCTTTAATTTCTTTATTTCTTTTCAGTTCCTTCCTTTATTGATCCTCCCTATAAGTATATATATATATATATATATATATAGAGGAGTAGTGGCAAGAGGATATATATATATACATATATATATAAAATACATATGTAGAGTGGTATGTATATTGAGGGTATGAATATATGTATATATGTATATGTATAAGGCTGTATATCAAAGAGAAAGTTGTTCTGGTCGGAGGTTCTTTTGCAAAAATTACCTATTCTAATTTTGTTTTTAAGTAAAGTAAAACTACCCTCATGAGGATCCAAAGATTTGCAAAACACTACTAGTGTGAATGATTCTCTGCCTACAACTGTTAACTTTTTTGACTCCTCAAAGATGTACTTTGCACGGATGCTATTAAATGAAAGGATAGCTGCAGTTTCTCTTTTATTCCCCTTTATTTTCCCCTGAAATTCTCTCGCTCTTCACCCCTTTTCCTTCCTGAAATTGAATCTCTTTCATTTTGATTAGCGATTACAACCTCTTCCATCTTTTGGGTTAGCAGATTACAAAATTTCCATAAAAGTTGGAAATAGATTTGCTGCAGCCAATTGTTATACCATACTGTGGATGCTCTTTTATCATCCTTGATTTGTCTCGAAAATACCAAGGTAAAGTTTCACCTCTTATACCATATTCTACCAACCTCTTTAAATCCCAATTCATTCTTAATCCAATCTGCTATCTTAAAATAACATACCTCTTTAGTTTTAGGGTGCAAACTACACTAGTGGAAAAAACCTTAATCGATGGGCTCTTAGGCCACTATCGTGGTTTTGGACCCGAAGTATTGTTTTGGGAAAGGTATAGGTTTAGGTTATCACAAGTTAAAAAACGAGCACAATATGAAAGGTACCTTGGTGGACTTGTCAAGGGTTTTTAGGAATAAACCAACATACAGCAGCAATGCGTCTTGGTAATTAGTTCATTAAAAACATTACATAAAAGCCGCTGCTGCAATAAAACCGTAGCATATGTGTCTATATTATTTTTCTACTTTTTATTTTACACTATGACATTAAAAACACCTGAGCTTTTCGGACGAGAAACATTTGTTTTCTCGACGGGGTTTTAAGCCGCCAGGAAATAGATTTTTCTCAATTCAAAGCACAGGTCGCTGTAATTCCGGGAATTCGCCTTGACTATTTCCGCCTAAATAGATTCTTATTCTAATGCCTTTTAACTAAGGAAAATAAGATTCTGCAGTGTTTTAAAACTACATGTCCAGCCTCTGCCTCACACTAGCCTTTTAAAACGAGAAACATTTCAATCTAAAATATATTTAAATATTTAAAGTTTGTGGAGCCATTGGGGCATCTGCTACCAAAACACTAATAATTCAAATGTAATTGTTAACAACTGCCAATGAGATCACAAACTAGGCATGAGGAGAGTGGAGCAGCAGAGGTATATAGGCAGAGAGCATATATATATATGTGAAGAGGCAGGTGAGTGAGAGAGTGGTGTTATATATGAAGTGCTATGTTGTTGCTAGTTATATATATATATATATATATATAGGTAGTATATGTATATAGTATGTATCCTGTATACCAATTTAATTGTATATATACAAATTAATATAGTATAATATACTAATATAAAAAATATAAATGGTAAATGCCCTACTACTAAATTTAAACTAAAGCACCATACTCAATAGTTTTAAATTAAAATACTCCATTAAAGCTTAAATCTTTGTTTTTATCATGTATTTCCAGATTCAAGCCAATTTTGCGTTTCTGAGTGTGGAGTTCGAAACTGAAAATATATGCAAAATATGCCCCGTAACAAAGCCCAAAGCTCGGTATCTAAAACATTTAATAAGATTTTGGTCGAATAGGTTATATAAAACATCTATAAATTTCTACTTCATGTGGATCAAATGTTTTCAAACTACGCTCTTCACGGGTTTCTGTTTTGATATCACCCATAAACTTTATGGTAATGTAGTAACTTCAAGTAGCTTGTTGAGTTGGGGTCAATCGAGCCCCAATGTGTTGCCATGGAATTCAGGCTCCAGTGGTCCGTAGAGGCCTAAAGTCCTCTTAATTCAGCCAGCCATCATTGAAAGAAGTAGCCTGTTCACCCCTGGAATTGGCCACTGTGTACGCCCATATAGGTGTCGGCCCTATCAACCGCTGCAGCTGAAATACCTCTAGTCAAACTTTGAAACGTGGTGTCTTTCCCACTTTTACTTCCCGGCCGACCACAGGTGGCAAATACGTATTTATCCTGGCTAGTCATCATTTGAGCGTTCTTGAGAGTGCCTTTCCTGTGGGAAACCCCAACCCCGCTCTCAGGCTTTTTTCTGAAGATCCGTTGATTTTAAAGCATTCCCCGAATTTCAAAACAACCGGGGTGACTGACCTTCCAGGCCCAACAGAGATTGACCTACTCTAATGCTAAACAGCAAATAAAAACAAATATCCTTGTTAGAAGCATCTCCAAGAAATAGAGATATGAGTATATAGAGGCATATATGTTATTATTGTTTGTTGGCAGGCAGGTGGCGGCGGCGTTGCTGCGCGCGGCGGCGGCGGCGTACAGCGCTGCGCAACGCCGTTTGTGATCCGTTTATATCTTCATCAACAAATCAGACTCCCAGAATTCTGGCCGTGTGAGATATCGACTCCATTTTTACGTAAGTCCGCGGAAATGCAATTGGAAGATATATCATCCTGTTGGAGGAATATGGCAGCAGAGAAATGCTGGCAGGTGCGCGGCGGCTAAGGCGGCTGGTTGCTGGCGTTGCTAAGGGCGTTGCTGGCGAGCGAGCAAGGGCGGCGGCGTTATGTTGCTGTTGGCTGTTGGTTATTATAGTGCTGCTGCTGGCTGCCATATATTATATTGGCGCCAAAAAGAACTCTTCAATCAATCTCAAACACGCTTAAATGTATGATTATGTTTTCGACCTAACCACTTCAACACAATAATATATAAATCATAATATCATGCGGTCAAGTTTCCTGCTTTGTATACAAAACTACGTTCAGCTTACATACTTTTATTCGCTTAAAGTTCCAAAAAGCTTAAAAATAAACGTGAATTAAATGAATGAAGCATGTATAATTATTCCTCGACTTAACCTTCCTCAACACAAGAATATAAAAAAAAATAGTGTCGCGGTGTCAAGTTTCATGCACAACAAACCATGTTTGACCTACTATGCCGAAAAGTGTCGAAAAGATTAAAAACCTTAAATGAACTTAACACTTAATATCGTACGAGAGGTTGACTATATTTCCGGAATTTAGCTTCTAACCAGCTGAATGGCGGTAAAACAGTAAAGTTATGCGTCAAGTTTCATGCATAACAAACCATGTTTGAGCAACTTTATGCCGAAAAGTGCTTTAAAAAGCTTTAAAAAACCTTAAAACACAACTTCTTAATGTGAATTTTGAAGCATATGAATATTTTTCTACTCTAAATCCATTTCAACACAGAATAATGCAGCAGAAGTTAAAGCTTGCCACAATGCTTAACAAAATCTCCATGTTTCATGTTTACTTTATGCGCGAAAAGTGCCTAAAAAAAATAAAAAAAATCTTTAAAACACAAAAATTTAACGCATAATTTAGAAGCATATGACTATTTTTACCCACTCTAACCATTTCCCCAACACAATAATATATATTAAATACTAATGCCGCAGTCAAGTTTCATGGAAACAAATAAGTTGTCTCCAAAATTTACTTTATGTTGTAGAATTTAAAAAGCTTTAAAACCTTAATATTGCAGTAAACTTAACACTTAATATCTGGCCGGAGCAAGGATCTATTGTTTTCAACTCTGAATCCATTCCAACACAATAACACATGTAAAATGAAGTTTGTGTCAGTGTAGCTTTCATGCATAATAAACAATGTTAATTCATGAGCGCCGGTGCGCTGAAAAAGTTTTTTGGAAAATGATGGAAACGAAATCTGTTAGAAATTCGAATGCGATCAAAACTGAGTATGATTTTATTGAAATTCCGGAACGAGCCTCTAACACAATGATATATATATAAAATAGTGTTGTGTGTCAAGTTTCATGCATAAAAAACCATGTTTGATGCTACTTTATACGAAAAAGTGCTCGAAAAAGATTAAAAACCTTAAAACTAACTTAACGCTGTGAATTTGAAGCATATGGTCACAGAGTTCTAACCATTTCTACCTAATTTAATATATATATAATATAGTGTTTTGTGTCAATGGCAAGTTTCATGCATAACAAAACAATGTTTCAAATTTCACTTTATGCTGAAAAGTGCCGAAAAAGTTTTTAAAGTGTTTAAAATCTTCAACACTTTGAAGGACTAAGCATATGACTATTTCCCACTCTAACCATTTCCAAAATCGTGTATATAAAATATGCCTTCAGTACGGCTTCTTATTTTACACAAACTCATGTTTTTGCTCATATCTACAGCTAGAAAAGTGCCCAAATGGGAAAAGACTTAAAAAAACTCTATAAAATGAACTCCTATCATGAAATATATAGTTAGTTGGCCATGATTATTTTTTCTAATGCATTCCTGAATGCATGAAATTTTAAATACACAATAACATATATATATGCATATGTATAAGTATAGGAGTGGCATGGCAGCAGGCAGGAGACAGTGTTGTTGGCATACTGTTGTTAAGGCCATGACACACATGTTGTTGACACATACATACATATGGCTAAGGTTGGCTGGGTTGCTATTATATATACACCTGCTATTGGCTGGCTGTATTATTAATATTACACATATTGCTGCTAGCTATTACACATAATATTACTGCATGTTACATATTATTGGCTATTATGAGAGTATATATGAGAGACAGCAGCATATATACATACATATATATATGTTTTGGTTAGTTATTATTGCTATATATACTAAAATACATATACATTTTGTTGTTGTATATATATATATATATATATATATATATATGTATATATATATATATATATATATATGAGTATATATATATATATATATATATATATATATATATATATATGTATATATATATATATAGTTATAAGTATATATATATGGTATATATAGAGAGTATATATATATATATATATGTTATATATATATATATATATGTATATATATATATAGTATAT
This sequence comes from Amaranthus cruentus, assembly GCA_019425755.1. Classification (NCBI taxonomy): domain Eukaryota; kingdom Viridiplantae; phylum Streptophyta; class Magnoliopsida; order Caryophyllales; family Amaranthaceae; genus Amaranthus; species Amaranthus cruentus. The sequence continues at coordinate 9,937,431 of CM033451.1, read as the reverse complement.
ATGTATGTGAGTAGTATATGTATATATATATATAAGGTGAGTATGGGCAGAGAGTAGTATAAGTATATAAGGTTGGTTATATATTATATAGAAAGTTATAAGAGTTGTTATGTTATGTTGTTGTTACATATGCTATATATTGTTGCTGTTATTGTTATATTACAGTTATATATATATTACATATATATATATTACATGTGTGTGTGTTTGTGCTGTAAAAGCGGTGTGTGTGTGTGTGTGTAAAATGTATAAATATATATCTCAGATATATATATATATATGCGGCGGCAGCAGGCAGGCGGCGGCGGCGGCAGGAGCAGGCGGGCGGCAGGTAGTATATAAGTTGTTGAAAGAGTTTGCGTATGGTATATGGCAAGGCGTATTGGTTGGTTGTTGGTTATTTTGTTAGAAGAGAGATGAAGTAGTATTATGTTGGCATATATATAGATATATATACATATGTTGCTACATATCCTGCGGTGTGTGTGTGCTGCAGTGTGCTGCGGTGTGTGTGTGTGTGTGTGTGTGTGTGTGTGTGTGTGTGTGCTAGTGTATGCGGTGTGTGTGTCTATATATATATATATATACATAAGGCTGTTGTATAAGGCGTGGTGTCCGCGGCGCGTATGCCCTTACTGTACGCCATTTATATAGCCCCGCCTTTGTGCCATTTCCGTTTTGTTAGAATTGGTTTTATGCTCTATACACTCGATTTTACCTTGATCTTGTCTCCATGGTGTTGTAGGCAGATTTATTTTTAGTAAGTTTGGAGATTTTGGGCGATGCCCCAGTTGAGTTCAGCGAGGCTTAGATGATCAAAGTCGGTAAGAAGTGGCACGCTTCGGTAAGGCCCCAGCCAAATGTTTCCGTAACCCCCTCGTAAGATAGCTGGTGGCTGTAGAAGGATCGGAGCTTGTTTCGCAGCGCCATTGCAGGGCTTAGTGGGACATCAAAAGTGCCGCAGCGGCACGCCGCTTCTGGCGTTCAGCGTAAGTGTTTGGTCATCCCCGCAAAGCACGAAGCCGCTTCTTAATACTGATAGTTTTGAAGCTTCATCAGGGCTAAAATGACCGCTATCTCTGCCGACTCCAGAAGTCCAGCCCCGGGTCGCACGACCATGCCATGCCTTAAGCTTCTATTAAGCTCAAAAGTCTCCGGAAATAAGAACAACTGAAACGGAAGCTTGACGAGTTTTCAGCGCAGCTTCGGTTCCCTGAATTTGGCCGACCTCGAGTCGGGGCCGCGCTCTGGCTGTAGCTCGTTTCAACGGCAGCCTCAATGTAGTCTGCAATCGTTCTCGTGATCTCACCGGACACCTCCAGGTCCTGGCTTCTAACCCACTAGATCTCGGGCGCATTCGATTTGGCCGAATGCGCGACTTTAAACTCGCGACATTTCCTCAAGCTTGCCTAATGTGTAGGATTTTTTAGGGCTTTGTTCCCTTCTTTGTAGCCTATATATAAGTACCCCTTTTATGAACATAAACCCTATGCTTTGGTAGAGAGAAACCCCCATCTATTAAACATCATTTTATTGCTTGAATTTCTACTTTAAGTCCCTAGATTAGATTTCAATTTGCTTTTACACTAAGTCTTTAAAATTTCATTCCCTTTTATCAAAATTCCTTCATTTCTCCATGTGGAAGCGATTTTCTTCTATCTTTCTTTATTGTTTCTATTTACTTTGTTTATGGTTCTATTCATGTCATTTAATGCTTCTCTTCTTCTTCTTCATGCTTCATTTATTGCTTTGAATCTTGTTCATTTTCATTCCAATCCTGATTTCCTTGTCGTCTCCTTTAATGCTTTTGCAGTTTTGGTAAGTTGTGAGAGTTATTGTCTTACCTTCTTATTTGCCAGTTGACTTCCTTCTGCCCCTAATGCTTACATACATTGTTTTCTTTCTTGAGTTTTGTTGTTTCACTCAAATATGCTAGAGTATTTCTTGGCTTTGGTTTGCGAAACCCTCTAGGTGCTTAGGTGAATGCCAGTCGGTATACGCCAGATTAGGGGTCAGAGGCTGTTGTGTGGTAGGTTTTTTGGATTGATTACCCTATGATATTCGAGCATATCCATACCCCAATTCCTTTGTGACATATAGGGCGATTATGTGGGTCGCTCGTATTGGATTATATGCTTCTACCAAACGTCTCCTCATGTCATCTTTTGAGGTTCCTCCGCCTGCCATGTCTCCCCTTGACTTAACTTTGTGTGTAGAACATAAAAATAGATCAATTCCAGGGTGAATCCTCACCAACCTCCCCGCTTGTTTATTATTGTTATCTCAATCTTGCTTATTGCTTTCCCTAGTTTACCAAAACACCCACCTACATACACACACAATTTTCATCTACACCTAGCACTCAAGTCCTTTCCTGCTCCTCCCATGTTCCTTCTTTGTGGTTCGACCCCCAAATCCATCCTATATATTATCGCGAGAGTAGCCGTAATTAGGCGGAGAAACAAAGTCAGATTAAACTGGCTGCCCTTAGCGCTATCCACGCCAGAAAGTCCCAGTGCTGCCAGCCAGCGCCTTAGAGCGCGCTTTTAGTTAGAAGCAAGTTTTAGGTGTTTCATGCATCAGCTTCTTTAGTTTTTGTTTAAATAATTTTTGTTTGTCAGTTGCTTACGCTTGGTTTCTAGTGGCCGCTCAGATGAACTATAGCACACCTGAGATCACAAAATTTCGAACCCCAAACCTATTATTATAATCCCCGAGATACAAAGGGTCACTTCGTGACGCATCTCCCTCCTCCTACTCCACGCCAATCGCCTAGGACCCAGACCACTCCATCAATGGTCGGCATAACAATCAACCTCTATTTGGGCACTGGCAACCCCAGCCTGCGAGAGTTCTGCAAGAGGGTCAGCACGCCCCCACTGAACCTCCAAGAGATAGACCCCACGCAAAACACAAGAATGGAAAAGAAAACCATTTTGAAAGTTCAAAGAAAACCTAATGTCCTCTCTACACAATTTGAGGTATTCCACGTGAGAATTTAGGTTCATACCTCAATGCTCCCAAATCCGTCCCATTAGCATCTGCTGCTTCCCCTTCCTGCTAGTCTAGTGGGGACGCCAAAGATTGGTATAAATGTTCAGAGCCCAACTCCACTACCAGTTTTGGGATAATTGAGAACGGCTGCCTTTGAAAGGCCATCCATAAACCAAGATTTACATGCCAGCATCGCTGGCTATTCAATTCTTGGGATACCGGCGAGAAACACGCCCCGGGATCAGGGATTTAAGAGTATGCTCGGTGCTTGCCCCATCGTGAATACGTGGAGAACCATTTGAATACCTTCTTCTATGACGGGCTTGATGTGATTCAATCCAAGGCACTTCTAGACTCGCTAGCGGTTGGTGGGCAACTCTCAAAAATCCATAGCACCAGAAAACACAAAAGCTATGACGAGGTTGCCAAGAATAGCACTCTGGGAAGTGGGTGCAAGCGGGAGCAAGCAAATAAAGGGGCGTGATGAGTGGTGCAAATCTTGATTCTATTGGTGCAAAAATCGAAGCTTCATGGATGGACAAGAAATTATATCCCAATCCTAGAGCCAGCCCAAGTAGCTCATACTGTTCCTCCCGCCATGGCGTGGAAGCCAAAAGCGGCAGTTTTTCATGCCGTGATCTGGGGTAACAATCATGATACATCCTATTAGAACCGCGTCTTTTATACGTGGGCATCGGTAAATTGGTAGCCGCAAGCGCGCTTAAGTGGCGTGGGGCCCAAGCGACGTATAGAATTTTGGATAAGTATGGGTAACCTCGTAACATGTAGCCGTGAAGTGTATGTGTGTGTAGAAAACCTTTTCGTCAGTGGCGTGTAATTCCCAATATACCTTATTCAACAACCGCCCCTCACCTCCTTCTTCCGCATTGACGACCGTCCTAACAATGGTCATGGGTAAACTTCCTCCTGCAGTAATGCAACCAGGGCTACGTATCAACCATGGCTTTTGCAAATAAATGCACCCTCCTGTGCGGCTCTTCCCTCTAGGCCCAATGGAAATGCAGCCTTACCCATTGCCGCGACCACATCCTTAAATCCATCTTGACCGCTAACCAATCTTAACCAATTTCCAAACCCAAACCTTCAACTTCTCAAGACTTCAGCGGATAACCTTCAATTTATACTACATCTTAGCCCAACTCAATCAAAACCTTGAATCACCAAATGGTGGTCAAATCCTCAAACCTTCAGCCCAAAAGAATTGAGCAGACCCTGTAATAATTAGCCCAAATCACCTCTACCTAGCGGCGCCCTCCCGTCCAACCCCTTTGTAAATTCAAACGGTCTCACCCAATCCTCCACCCCGCAAAACCAATCCATCAAAACCACGCCGAGTCATATGGGCGATCTTCCTTAGACGGGTACCCCAATTGAAGCTTCTCGAAAGTGATGATTTGGGTGATGGTCCTCTTCAATGGTGGAAAGTAAAACCCTCCAAGAGATGCACCATGGTGAAGACGAGCTCTCAGTAGGTGAAGAAGAAACTCTTTCAGGCAGCTTGTGAAAAAGACAAAGCAGTATAAAAGAGCAAGTTTAAAGAGAGATGAAGCGAAAGTTAAAAAAGAGAAGCGGAAAGTGAGGATAATTGGAAGAAAATGCAAGAGTGGCGCGGCTCGCGGAGCTGAGGCTTCCTCCTGAAATTCCTCTCCTTTCCCATATATAGGAAAGGGGAGAAACAATGTAAGCCAAATTTCTCGCTCTTTGAGCATATGAAGCCATTGAAATGAAGATCCCGTTTCCTAGAGGCAACCCGAGCAAATGCCTTAATACGGCATGGTTCACTTTGAAGACACTCTTGGGGAAATTCAAAGTTGCCAGCTTCTGGAAAGTGAAGTTGTCTATACCCACCTATATGGGCAAGGCCGCCCCGGCGGCACTGGCTGAAGAGGCTAGTGCTGAGGACCTCTCGCTTTACCCGCTACCCCTTGGAAACCAAAAGCCCAAAGGGAGCACTCACGATTTGGGGGCCGCCTCATTAGCCTACAATGTCACATGAGTATTGCGTTAACCTTTTCTAAGTTTTCAGGCACTCATCCAAGAAAATCCATCCAACTTGCCGGACCGGAGTATTAAAGCCTGGCCAGCGCAGGGGAGCTCGGGAGGATCTTCCTATCCGGCTGTGGGGAGTGCTGTCGGTTCCCTTTTATGATTTTGCGGAAAGTTAGGTAGCTGGATAGGCGGAAGACCCACCCCGCACTCCCCTCATTCCTTTTGGAGGAGATGCTTTGAAGAGCTTCTGCGCCCGGAATACCGTAGTGCTTCCCGAAACCATTACTAGTATGGTACCTTAAATTCCAGCGCTGGTCCGCATGCTAAGCCTTCAAGGAACCCAGCTGGTCGTTCTTTTCATAATCTCTTTTTCTCTGGCCGCTGACATTCCGGCGTGATAAGGTTGAGGCGGGCTTGATGTTCTCGATGCCCGGCATGTACTCTGATGATGGTTTGATGTGATTTCGTGATGAAGCCGCAGGAGATTTGATGATGAGAAGCAGCTAGTGTTGGCTGATGATAAGAAAAGAGTAGGTTGAGTATTCTAGAAAATTTGATGAAGAAGTTGCAGTAATGAGATGAAGCAACCGTTTAAGAGGAAGCGCAGGAGAAAAAGAAAAGAAAAATGTTCCATAAAGAAGAAGATGGTCTAAGTAATCAATCGCTTGGGGAGCCCCATATTTGATCTTCCACCTGACCTTGGATTACTAAGCGAGCCTGTACCGCCGCTAGGTGGAGAGCTGGGTCGTCACGTGCTCGGGAGATGGTGGTGATGCTAGAGTGAGTCCGCCTCCTATTGTGCATGGCTTCTTTCCCTAGCTTTCATTTGTTTGAGCCGGTCGCTAGTCGAGTCAACTTAGGTTCAGATTCCGGAAACAAAGTACTTGCTTAGAGATAAAACCCGTTTGTTGTTTCCCCATGTATTTCTGGTTTTGTTCTCTATAGTTCCAATAATACGCCTATCTTCTTCTTCTCGCTCTTTGGTTTCTTTCTTCCTCGTATCGCCGGTAGTGATCAAGCCTTCTCCAGTGGGGGAGGATGCGCTTTTACTTCGTGTGCATACTAAAAGATTTGCATTATTGTGTCTGGTTTTATTTTAGTTTACTTCTAGTTTTTCTACATGCTTAGTTTGTCTAGTTTTTGTCTTATGTAGCTTGTATAGTTTCATGTGTTTAGGGTTGTATATAGTTGTGTTTTTATCCTTTTGCGCTTTCAATAAATGAGCTGTAGTTCGTGCCTGTTGTAGTGGCTATTTCATGTCCTATAAGGCAAACTTCAGATTTTGGCCCTCCTTTCAGAAGTTTGTTTTGGGACCTAGAGTTCGACCGCTTTCCACATAGCTTGGGGAATTCATTGGGGTTTGCTTGGTTTGTCAGCTACGCCCACAATTCTAGAGGCGTATTTCACCGTGAAGGGGATCGAGTCCCTCTTGGAACCTGTTTGGCAGCCTCCATTCCATTGTGAGTGCTAGGGGGGTGGGGTGGATCAGCGCATTGTGGTTCTCCGCGATAGTCGACTTTTCTTGGAGACCAAGGAGATGATAACAATGCTCTCGCTAGAATTGAGCTACACAGCCAAACAGCCCTGAACGCTAATTGACTTGTGTTTTAGTTTCAAATTCTTTGGCTCTTTTCCTTTGTAGCCACATTATTTTAGAGCCCCGGCATTACGAGCCAAATTGTCCCTCTTCTGCTAATGCTACCAGAGGTGATATGAAGCCGCTGGATGGTGGGGTTGTTTCCTTTTGGTGCTATCATATAGAGATATGGTTTGTGTTGAAGTGGCTATTATGGTTGTTGGTTTATATATGACTCTATCTCCATTTCCCAGCGTCAAGCCTTATTACTTCTCCCCATCTCTAGTGCTTTCATTATTATTACTATACACACACATTCTATGCCTGAGGAGTGACCCTCTTTGCTCTTTTCATTGAGATTCCCGAGCGCACACACTTGTGGTTCTTTCGTGAGTGTGAGTAGGTTCGTTCAGTACCAGAGGATGAGCCTGGTGACACTGCTTGTGCCTTCGGGCGAGATTTCATGTTTTGGTGTTTTATGATAGAGATCATTGTGCTTTGACATGAGTTTATTAAGTTATTTATGGTGTTTGGATAGTAGTTCAGGTTGGTCTGTCATGAGATGTTTGTATATCTGTCAGGGTCACTTGCTATCCTCTTCTTAGCTCCTATTCCCTAAATGTATCCGAAGTAATCTTAACCCCAGCCTAAATGCTACAACCCTTTGTGCCAACCCTGCTCCTATTCTCAGTCCGTTTATTTGTAGCCGTTCTGCCTGAGTTGTGAGGTTGAATAATAATCCTGCCATTTCTCCTGAGATGGAAATGCCTTCAGATTCCCACTCATCTTTAGTCTAGGGAGTTTTTCTTTTGGAGCTTAAATGAATTTAACCATAATCAAAACACAGCCAGAGCTGCTATTACATATTTCTCAAGACCTTTGAGAAATTACCCGGGAGTGTAGACTTTTTTGTGACCCTTTTTAGGTAGTGGGTAGCACGGCCCCTCAGTGTCACCGCTGTCTCTAGTGATCTCAAGCTTGTGGAATTGGTCGCTCTTTGGTATTGGCGCTTTTATTGAGACTCCATTGTACTCTTGGTATCAATCATGGCTAGGGAAGAGTTTGTCTCGTGCACATGCTTGTATTGTCTTGTTCTCCGCTTTCACTATGTTTGTTTGCTTCGGGATTTGTGGGTCTCCTTCAAAACCCTCACTTAGACCTTAACTCTGCCTTCTTGGGAGAATCTCTTTGAGGTTTAAAGGGCTTGTCAGACGGGCTAAGTGCACCGCGGATTCCCACGCATAAATGAGTTTTAGGCTTTATCAGCTTTCATAGTTTAGTTTTGTTTTGCTTTTGTAGTTACTTTGTTTCGCGCCCATGTGCTTTCTGGATGTTGTTCCTACCTAGTCTGCTAGGGACTACAGCAAAAGGTTGCTTCCTCAGGTGCGTTTGCTGATGCCCCATTTGTATAACATTTATAAATCCTACTTTGCGTCAATAAGTATCCCTGCTGTTTTACATTGGTTTTACGCTCTATACACTCGATTTTATCCTGATCTTGTTCCAGTTAGCGCAGGATCATTTTGTGGGTGTTTTCTTCAGATTTCAGGTGATCTCGGGTTGAGTTCGAGGCTTAGACATCAAAGTCAAAAGTGGCACGCCGCTTCGAGGCTCCCACAAATGTTTGGTCATCCCCCTAAGATAGCAATCGCATGATACCCGAGCTTGTTTCGCGGTGATTCGGCAGTTTGAGGGCTTAGGATGATCAAAATGAAGAAGTGGCACGCTTCGCTGCTCCTTACGCGTTTCGGCCACCATTCTGCAGTTTTATCTGTTACCTGCGCGTCATTGACAATCGCACATGAAGTTTAGCTTGGTACTGTGGCTTAAAATGACCATTCGTCGAATGAGAAGTCCATTCGCACTAATGGAATCACGTGCCATGCCCAAGCCTTATTGCCTCAAAGTCTCTGAAGCCAAGAACAACTGTCCAACGGCCGAATGATCGGGCCTCCTCAAAGTCTAATTCCTTTGAATTCGGCCGAATTTCAGAGGCTCGGAAGTCGTCGGCCAGCGTCATAAGTTTGTATTAATCGCGTACCATCGAAGCCTGCAATGTACCTGCATTCCGCTGAATAACCCGAATCCCGCGAACCGTCCAGATTCGCCAGATACCCGCCGAATTATCCCCGCAACCCATTCCTTCAGAAAGCAATTTTTCTTCTGTTCTCTTTTGTAGTCATATAAGCGGGTACCGCGCGAACAAACCCTAAGGTTAAAACCCCTTCCCTATCGAATAGCATCAGCTTTAGCCCACCCGAAGATTTCACGGTAACGCCAAGTTCCGGTACCTCGCTATCTGCCACCTTACTTAATGCAGGAAATTTACCTTTCTATCTTTCTTTATTGCTTTCATTTATCATTAACGTCCGCGTGTCATTTAATGCTTTCCTTCTTTCATGCTTCATTTATTCCAGCTTTCAGTCCTGTCATCATTTCGCCCAACTTGACGTTAGTTCTATGTAGGTTATTCTGAAGTTCAAGTCTTCCGCTCATTTCACCCTTCCTTTCAAAGCTTCCGCAGGCCAGCGTAGTAGCTTTGCTCTTTGCTGTGCCACCGCCATATATTTTTAGGGGCTTTAGCTGGTAAAGTCCTAAAGCGCGCTGGTGAATGCCACCGCCATATGTTGTGATTAGGTTGAGTTGTTGCGCGTTTGATTGATTGATATCCGGACATTCCCTGCCACCCTTCAGCCACAGGGGGCTTTGGCTGGCGGGCTTCCGCTGCGCCGATTTCGCAATAACCTCCAAGCTTCATTTTGAGGTATTCCGCAGGCTGAATGTTTCTGCGCTCAACTTCAGACCCAACGAAGAACAGATTTAATTGAAGTGGAATCTCACCAACCCCGCTTTTTGTCTCAGTCATTGTTGTATCTCAATCCTGTTTTATTGCTTTCCCTAGTGAAGTTCCAAAACACCCACCTACAGAGGGCTATTGCCACTTCTTCATCTCACCCTAAAATTTGGAATTTTGTTCCTTGTTCCTGAATTGATCCTCTCAAACTTTACTCCCTCTCTATACACGCTATATGTTTGAAACTAGGTGCTTGAAAATGCTGATGCCAACCGGTGCCGGAGTGAAAACCGAAAACCCAGCATGCAGACGTTGTATAAGGGCATAAGGCGTTAAGGCGGCGGCATAAGGAGCATAAGGTTAAGGCAGGTGGCGGCGGCGGCAAGGTTATATGCGTTAATCACAACCATTGCATTATATTGTTAGTTGGCTGGCTGGTCATTGTGCGCGCATATATATATATATATATAAGTATAAGGTTGGTTATATATATATAAGGCGTTATTATGCTGTTATTGTTGTGCTATAAGGCGAGCAAGGTTGTTGTTGGTTGCTGTATGTTGTGCTATATAGTTGTCATTACATGTTATTATTGGCTGCCAAGGCTATTATTGGGTTACATACGCATGCTACGGTACGTACATATTATTATATTTATGAGAGTGCTATGTTATTATTGTTATTATGACATTAATAGTGGCAGAAAGAGCAGCAGTTAAGGCAGGTGGTGGGTGGCAGGCATGGGCATACAAGGCAAGAAGAGTATGTATACATGTTGTTGTTGAGGAAGGCAGCTACTAAGCAGGTTGGCTGGCTATTACATGCGTGTGTGTGTGTGTGTGTGTGTGTCACAGTGTTGGGAGAGAGGCAGGCAGGCATGGTATAAGGAGACGCTGCTGTTGGCTGGCCATGGCTAAGATATATATATATATATTTATATACACATATATTATTGTTATTACATAGATACATATGGTTATTACACATACATGAGTGAACGCAGAAAAGGAAACTATATATTAGAAGTAGTTGGCTAATAGGCTATTAAGGTCACACAAAGGCAAGTGTGTGTCCTGGGTAAGTGAGCTATTATTATAGAGCATGTGCAAGTATATATATTAGTTTTACATACATTACACAAACACATGGGCTGATATGTAAGTATATAGGTTTACATATATTTTACATATATATATATACATATATATGTTGTTGTTGTTACACAGGACATAAGGTAAGCATGTCACATAAGCAAGCACATACATATATATAAGGTTGTTATATATATAGCAGGGTATATAGTATATATATATATGAGTAATATGTTATGTTGTTGTTGGCTGTTATTACATATTGCTGCCATGCTGGCCACACACACATACGGCTGGCTGGGCTACATTACGTGCATATATTATTACATACATACATATTGGCTATTGGCTGGCTGGCTACATATGCCATGATGCCATATAGCAGAGCATATAGCATAGCATATATATATATATATATATATAAAGAGTTATGTTATATATATATATATATATATATGTTGTTACATATTGGTTGTTGTTATATACAGTGAGAGAGTGGCATGGGTGTTTGTTGGCTGTTGTTGGGAGTGAGTGTGTATATGTTGTTGGCTGTTGTTATAAGGTTATTGGTTAAGCATATGGTTGCTACAAGGCTGGCTAAGGCTGGCTGGTTGTTGAGTTGTTAAGTTATTACATATACATACATACATACATACATACATAGCCATCCAACCAAAAACTAATCCTCAAAACAAAATGTATAGGAAGCTCCAAAACCCCTGCTCACAATCTTACCAGTTTATGTTCATTATCTAGCATTCTAATTTCTGACCCTCCTCAGCTCTAAAGACTATATTATCTACTACAACCTCCTTTATACTCAAGAGGTATGGTCAAGCCGTAAATCTTCTTGTTATAGAATCCTATGTTAACGCCATCTCCGTCCATGTCCACCATCAACTTTGCCCCGGATCAATCTTCTTTTGTTAATCCTTTACTCATCTCCTCGGGTTTCATCACTACGCCGCTCTGCGCGAATTCGCCTGTGGAGTGAAGCCAAACGTACCGGGTTCTGACATATCAATGAGCATTGCAGGTGGCACCTTCAAAGTAAGATGCTACAACTTGCTTCCACCCCCAGTGCCAGGCCTGAGCATGTAAGTACCAATTTATTATCCTAAATGTCCAACCATTTCCTTCCAATCTCTATCCTTTGTGGCCGCGATGCTGGATAGCCAAATTGGGCGTGGATTAACCGCGAATTCTCCTGCCAGCAGTTTTGACTGTCATATGTTCCTCCTCCCATGCATTAGCTCCATCCGGCTTATAGAGATCGGGAGACTCAGCCAAACATGAAGCGAGAGTTTCCTTTGTGGATATGTATCCTAACCACCGAAGCTCCACTCAGGTCCCTTTGCTTGATGATCTTTTGAAAACCGGCCAAAATAGTGCTTCATATCTGATTCTCTTGAGATTTCATATAGTAGCCGTAAGTAACCCATTTCACCCATAGGTTTTCCTTTTCTTCGCCGCAGGATTCCACGCTATTTCGTATCAGTCGCTTTTATTCCGCAGGTACATGTCTCCTTCAGATCGGATGCCCCCTTGAGAAATCCGGAGGATTCATTATCTGGTTCTTCAAGAGGGACATCCAGCCTCGCCAAAGACCCTCTTCCCACCCAATGAAGGGATCCGCAGCACATCCTCCACCACATCTTGATAAGCTTTTTAGGGAGGCGTATGATTGGCCCAAAAATGCCCTTTGATATTTCTTCAATGACGCCACGACGTCGATTCTAAAATCCTATAGATAGCATGAACGTTAAAGGTCTATGAGGCCAATCCCTCACAGCCGGCACCCAGCCCGCAAAGGGTCCGGGGCCTCTAGAGTTCATAACTTGAGTGCGCGTGAGGCACCCCAGGTACCCTCGAATGGGAAGGCACCTTCCTCTCTCCATATGAAGGCACGCAAGAAGCTGTCTCCCCTTACTCGGTGAGTCCGATTCCCTAAATAATATAGCAGAGACATCGCTTCCTTACCAGCATCTCTCAAAGTGAATTCTGGAAAGGGCCTAGGAAAACTCTTGAAGGTACGTGCACTGGCGGTTTGGACGTAGCTGGAGGTCTCCGCTTCTACGTAACATGAGGAGGTCATTCTGGCAGAAAAGTGAGGTGCGCGCCATGTTCTCGCTTTCCTCGTGATTCAGGGATGGTAGCTTTTATCTCCAGCCCCTTCTGAAGCCATACACATGAGTCCTGAAAGGTATTCCGCTGGCTAGCGCATGGGTTAGTGTAAGGTGTGGAAGATATAGGGTCCCTTTGTCGAAGCGCCCAGCGGTGGACTGGGGCGTTTGAGCGGCATGCCATTGGACGACCAAAGCGGAGTACTGCAGTGTGGTTACAATGTGCCTTAATCCAACCGACAAAACCTAGGGGAAACCCATTCCATACAGACCGCAGAACAAAACATCCGCTTAATCGAATCATAAGCTTCTTCCAGTCCATCTTGATCATACATCCCGGATCGTTGTTTTTGTGAATCCTTGAGCCGGGCAGCCAGGCTGAAATGCTATTATTCCGCTGCCAGCCTCCCTTAGATGAAACCCCGGGATTGGCTTAGTTTATAACCTCTCCCCACTACCTTCCTCGGAAGTCTTCCCAGTTAGGAATTCTAGAAATGATCTTATAGATAACAAGCAGCAAAGAAGTTATAGGTCCGGTGCCCCAACTTTGTTTAAAATGCTCACTTTTGGAATAAGGGTAACCTAAGTAAAGTGCTTGAACGAGGAGAGTTATGACACATCGTTAAAAATCATGGATGGCGCTTAATGAGGTCCACCTTTTAATGATATCCCACGCCCTTTGAAGAAGCATGCAGGAATAAAACCCACAAATATCCTGGGGGCTTTGTTGTCATTAACTCCACCGTGAAGCTTCCCCACCACCTGGCCCTCCCGGATTGAAGAGCAGGGATTACAAGTTGTTCAACTGGGGCCCCTCTTACGGTCTCGCCTACCCACCCCAAGGCCGCGTGAAGCGTATATCGCCCCCTCGGCAGCGAAAGTGGTGGAATTCCGCCGAGGACCTCCTTCGCGGCTCAACCGTAATTTCTACCTATCTGCGCAGCGGCGAGGCATATATGCGCGAGGTGGCGGTGCAGAGAGAGTATGAAGTGGCTTTATGCGGCGGCGGCGCGCGCATATATATATATATATATACAGCGGCGTATAGAGAGCAGCATATATATATATATATGGCGGCGGCAGCGGCGCAGGCGTTAAGCGGCGGCGAGCAGCAGAGTATATGTTATAAGGCATATATATATATATGGCGGCGCGCGGCGGCGGCAAGTGTGTGTGTGTGTGTGTATATATAAATAAGTGCAGTGCGAGCAGGTTAAGAGCAAGGGTGAGCATATATATATATATATGGCGGCGGCAGGTGGTATATTAAGGTTGTTGAGTGCCATTAGTGGCTACATATGTGTGTTGTGGTGCGCGTAAAATGCGCGTGTGCTGGCAGAAAGTGGCGTGCGGCGGAGTATATAAGAGAGAGATATATATATATATATATATATATATGCGCGGCGCGGCAAGTGTTATGTATGTGTGTGCTGTGTGTGTGTGTGTGTGTGTATATAAATATATATGTGTATTATATATATATATATATATATATAGCAGCAGTGCGGCGCGTGCGGCAGCGGCAGGCGGCGGCGGCGCGGCGCGCGCGCATATAAACGTCTCAGATAGAGGTACGAGATTTCCTGATTTTGCCGCCAGAACACGCCGAAGGAATCGCCCCAAAGCTTCCCAGCACGTAGCACCCCAGACTGGCCACCACTTCTACAACCCACCACTCTATAAAAGCGAAAGCCGGCGCGCCCACCGCCAGGAAATTGAAACCCCCAACCAACTCACCTCAAACGAACGTTCACCAGTTCCGAACCGGAGGGAGTGAAAGCAACAGCGCAAAATTTACCCGCCGCTAAGAAAGGAAAGTGGTGACTAACCATCGAAAAAGAGATCGGCAATTGTTGCCAGAACCCGCCCTCCGCCGGGTGGTCATCGATTCCCGCGCTACCTGGAGCGCGGACTCCTGAGCCACCTCCCAGGCATGGTCATCAACAGTGCCCTTTCATTGAAGGCGTATCCCCAATTAAACTTCATTGTGGGACCTGCTGAGAATTTTGAATAGCAGGCAGGGAAGGTCTGGGACATCTACATTCGGAAAACGAAGGAACTCGCTAGCGCTTTGGTTTTGTCCATTACGAGAGTCTGTATGTTTTCTCACCACACGCCATATTGGGGTAGATAAGGTGAATGATGTTAAGTTACATTGAAAGGACCTTTGGTGTAAACTCTGGCAGGTTCTCAGAAGGAGGTGTACCCTGGCCCACAATGACAAACAACCGCGTGCCTGGCCGAAAAAGTTGCTAGCCATGGAGTAAAAATACCCCTGAACCGCGACCATCTAAAAGTTTGCGAGGTAGTTTACCGGAATACCAAGGAAACCACCACCAAATGTAGAAGATACCGGTGAAAAGAAAAGCATAAACAACCTCCAAACCAGGCCAATTGAGAATGAAATGGTGAAGGAAAGATTGAAAAAGGAAAATACCCGTTTATCATTGAAGCTTTTGAGAAGAAATGAATAAGGGGAAAAACCAAAAAGGGGGGTAAAGAAGGGGGGAAGGGGGGAAACCAAGCCCCCCTTTATTTTTTTACCCCCTTTTTTAAATTTGGGAAATTTTTTTGAGGTTTGGGGGAAATAGAAATTTGGGGAAAAAGAAAAAACCCTTTCTTAAAAAATGATTGGAAAATAAAATTTAAAATTTAAATTTGGGTTAAAATTGAGGGTTGGGACTTTCCCAAAAGGAAAAAAATTTGGGGTTGGAAATTTTAAAAGATTGGTCGTTTTTTGGGTTTAAAGCCGGTTTTAAATGTTTTGGAAGGGTGAATTTTCAATCAAAAAAATTTATAAAAAACCCCCCCTTTAAAACAAAAAAAGGGGGGTTAAAAGGGAATTTGGGGATGAACCAAGAACAGGGTAGAAAAAATTAGTTTTATGTGTGGGAAGTAGTGGTGTGTTTTATAAAGGTGGGTGTTTTGAACTAAACTAGGGAAAGCAAATAAACAAGATAAGATAACAATAAGAGACAAGCGGGTTGGTAGAGGATTCACCTAAAATTACGATATTATGTTCTCAAACAAAGCTAGGTCAAGGGAGATTGGCGTGGCTCAATGAGACACTCTAGATAGCATAGGGAAGTTGATGACCTATAGTCATTACTTGAGCGACCCATAATAGCCCTATGTCTCACATGGGGTGGCGGGACAAGATATGCATGGGAATATCAATCAAAGAAACCACAACCTCGACCCTAATCTAACACATGAGCAGCATTCATCAGACCTAGGGTTTCACCAGGCAGAAACCCTAAGAAATCTACTCTAACATATTTAAGGCAACAACTACTAAAATCAAAGAGTAAAACATGGAAATAGACATTAGGGTTAAAGGAGAGAAACTAGCAATAATGAAAGGAAAGCATAAAAATCTAATCTAGGGCAAAGGAATTGAAAGAAAGCAATAAATGATGTTCTTAATGGTAGAGAGGGTTTCTAACCATCAAGACATAGGGTTTACAATGAAAATAAGAGTCTATATATAGCCCAAGGGAAAGGGGAAAGAAGCCTTAAAAAGATCCTACGAAAAAATTAAAAAAAACACGTCTTGATTTCTGCCCATTGCGAATACCTTTCGGCCTTGCCGAATCCCCGGCCATTCGCTGAATGGGTGCAGGTCCCGTATTTCCGATGATTTAACCAATAAAGGGCTTGTGGGTCAATTCGGCGATTGATGGTGCCTTACGCGAATCTTACAACTTCGCCCGAATGTGTGGATTCAGGTAAAAGCGATAGTCCGAAGGAACTTGGTTTGTCTAGCTGACAAGATTGATAGAATGGGAGCTGGTTTGTAGAATCTAGCTCTTTTGGTCACTTAGACTTCAAACATCCTTAAACGTTCTTGAACTTGGTAAGCCGGGGATGACCCGAAACACGTGTGAGCACCTCGAAACATGTGCATTTCCTTCGAATTTGATGTCTAAGCCTCGAACTCAACCCGAATCACCTCGAAATCTCCCGAAAACACCTAAAATGATCTCTAAACACCATGGAGACAAGAACAAGGTAAAATCGAGTGTATAGAGCATAAAACCAATGTAAAACAACGAGACTCGACACCAAAGTAGGGCTATAAATGTGCTCTAAATCGAGCACATCACAACCCCCAAGCTTAACCTTTGCTAGTCTCTAGTAAACAAACTAGGTAGGAAAATAAGAAAGCACCGGGCATTCCAAAACAAAACTAGCTACAAAAACAAACTAAACTAAACTACAAAAGCAATAAAACCTAATACTCACTGTAAGTAGGAATCGCGATTAGCACTTACGCCGCGGAAGCCCTTTAAACCTCAAGGTCTCCCAAAGAGGGCAGTGAGGTCCCTGAGGGTTTTGAGAAGGAGACCCACAAATCCAAAGCAAACAAACATGGTAGCGAGGGAACAAAAAGAATACAAGCATGTGCATGAGCAAAACTCTTCCCTAGCCATGGGTGTGCAAGTACAATGGTCTCCGATAGGGCCTGATACCAAAGGAATGACCAATTCCCCCGGCTTAAGATCACTGGGGTAAGCTACATGGAGGCTTATCCACCCAATACCTAGAGAGGTCACAAGTCTACACTCCCCGGGTAATTTCTCAAAAGATGTGAGAAATATGCAATTACGCTCATGTGTTTGATTATGGTTGTGTTTTAAGGCTCATAATCTCGACTAAAGATGAGTCGGGAATCAAACACCTAATAGGGGAGAATCATGGGGATTGTGTCTTATCTTACTCCAGCACAGAACGAACTAAACGGACCAAGTCGAACAGGTTAGCGAAGGGTTGTAACGTTGGCTTAGGGTTAAGGTGGGATACATTTGGGAATGTGGAGCTAAGTAGAGGATACAAGTGACCTAAACAAAACACCCTAAACATCTAACGACAAACCAATGAAAAAAAACAAGAGAAAGGTCGCCTCAAACATAGAATAAAAAACAAGAGAAAGGTCGCCTCAAACATAGAATATGTATGGATAGAACGATGAAAGCACTAGAGGAAATGGGGGAAGTAATAAGAGTTGGACATGAAATGGATAGAGTCATATAAACCAACAACCATAGCGTCATAACCAAAAACCTACTCATCAATGTAGCACATAACAACCCCACCATCACAAAGCTATCCTCTAGGTAAAGAAGAGGGACAATTTGGCTCATGTGGAGGCTAAATAATGTGGCTCTACGAAAGAAAAGGAAAAGGCAAAAACTTGGCCATCCTAAAAATCAATTAGTTCAGGTGGCTATTTGGCTGTAGCTCAATTCTAGCGTAACGTGTTATCATCCTTGGTCTCAAGAAAAGTCGACTATCTTGAAAATGTGCACAACAGAAGCTTGCATGCTAGACTCACAACTCAACCATTTATTGAAAGCAAGGATAAGACACAACTATACAACCTAAACATGAAACTATACAAGCTAAACAAGACAAAAACTAAACAAACTAAACATATGAAAAACTAAAAGAAAAACAAAGCAATAGTTACAATAATGCAAATCTTTCGGGGTTTTGAAAGCGTAAGCGCATCCTCCCCCAAGCTAGCTCGAAAGCCGTCTCGGCGATGGGGAAGGCGAAAGAGAGACCAAAAGAACGAAAGATGGGCATTATTGGAACTAAGGAGAACAAAGCAAACATCATGAAACAACAAACATCGGGTTATCTCCCGCAAGTACTTTTGTTTAACGTCGTTAAGTTCGACCCAGCTATCCACCAGCTCAAACAACAAATGAAAAGCTAGGGAAAGAAACCGTACCTGAGCTAGGAGCGGACTCACTCCTAGCATCACCATCGCCTCGTACATGGTGACCCAAAACTCTCCACCTCGCAGCAGTGGCGGAGGTGGGCAATGTAGAACCGGGGTCACCCGGATGGAAAGTCAAATATGGGGCTCCCCCAAGCTTAGGTGGAACCATCTTCTTCTTTTTATGAAACATTTTTCTTTTTCTTTTTCTCACCCGCTTCCTCTTGCGGGGTTGCTTGTCAATACCCTCAACTTCATCATCATTTTTGGAGTTCACAAGAACAAACTCCTTTTCCTTCACAACATCATCAAACTTTTTCTTTTCTTCCTCATCAATCTTCACCTCATCACAAGGCATCATCAAATCATCATGAATATGGGCATCAAGAACATCAAGCCCTCCAACCTTGTCACCTTGAGAATCATCAACAACATCTAGAGAGAAAAGTTGCTCGACCATGGGCTCTTTTGAAGACTTAGCAAATCCAAAAACCGCTTGCTCATTGGGTACCCTTATAGTGATGGTTTCGGCTTCACAATCAATTAGGGCACCCAAACTCTTCAATGCGTCTCTCCCAAGTATGAGGGGAGTATAGGGGTCTTCCACCATATCAAGAACAACAAAATCACATGGGACAACAACGCTCCCCACTTGGATTGGAAGATCCTCAAACTCCCCGCATGGTACTTTGACGCTCCGGTCGGCAAGTTGGATGGATTTCTTTGATGGCTTAAGCTCAAAAGCAAGGTGTTTGGCAATACTCATCGGCATGAGGCTAATAGAGGCCCCCAAATCGGCAAGTTCTCCTTTGGGTTTTTGGTTCCCAAGAGTGACGGGGAGCACAAAGGGTCCTCTAGCTTTTTCCTTTTTAGCGCAAGTGCCTTGAACAATGGCACTCACTTGCTCCGGTAAATTGACAACCTCACTTTCAAGCCTCTTTTTGTTCCCCAAGAGTGTCTTCAAGTACTTGGCATATTCATGATGGGGGCAAGCTCGGAGCATACCCTTAAATCTAGTCCATGCGGCACATAGGCTCTCATCGTCCTCTTGTGTGAATGACGCGATCTTTTTGCGCCAATCTTGCGTGCGATTTGTAGGATAGAACCTTTCGAGGAACGCCGTTCTCAATTGCTCCCATGCGGTTATGGAGTTGGGCTCTAAACATTTGTACCAATCCTTGGCGTCCCCCGCTAGACAAACCGAAAAGAGACATAGCTTGATATAATCGGGGTGGTTAGGGCATTGAGGTATGAACCTACAATTCTCCGTGAATGCCTCCAAGTGCACGAGAGGACATTCGTTTCTTAGCCCGCAAAATGGAGTTTCCTTTACCATCCTCGTGTTTTGTGGGTCTATGCGGAAGTTTGGTGGGGCATTCGGTAGTACCACGGCCTCTTGAAATTCTCTTGACCTCGGGGCGCCGAATTGCCCAAAGAGTGGTTGATTGTCGGCCATTGATGGAGATGGGTGGGGCCTAGACGATTGACGTGGAGTAGGAGGAGGGGATCGTCTAGTGACCCTTTGTATCTCAGGATTATAAGGAACGAGTTGAAGCTGTGATCTCCGTGTGCTATAGTTCATGCAAACAACACTAGAGACCAAGCGTAAGCACTGACAAGCAAAAATTATTCAAGCAAAAACTAAAGAAAGCAATAAAATGGACTACACAAGCACAAAACCTAACTAAAACGCCTTGCTCCCCGGCAACGGCGCCATTTTGATAACGGGTTTTTAACGCGTCGTTTTACGCTAAGAACCTTGGTCAATCAAACACATTTATAAACACCCTAAATACAACTATAACGTGTATAGAGGTAAGTTGGGGATCGAACCACAAGGAACAAGGGTAAGAAAGAATTAGTGCTATGTGTAGAGGAGTAGTGGTGTGTGTATAAAGGTGGGTGTTTTGAACTAAACTAGGGAAAGCAAATAAACAAGATCAAGATAACAATAAGAGACAAACGGGGTTGGTGAGGATTCACCCTAGGTCGATATTATGTTCTCAAACAAAGCTAGGTCAAGGGAGATTGAGCGTGGCTCAATCGAGACACTCTAGATAGCATGGGGAAGTTGATGACCTATAGTCATTGCGAACGACCCATAATCGCCCTATGTCTCACATGGGAGTGGCAGGACAAGATATGCATCGAATATCAATCAAACAAACCACAACAACCTCAACCCTAATCTAACACATGAGCAACATTCATCCAACCTAGGGTTTCACCAAACCAAAACCCCTAAGATATCTACTCTAACATATTTAAGGCAACAACTACTAAAATCAAAGAGTAAAACATGGAAATAGACATTAGGGTTAGAGAGAAACTAGCAATAATGAAAGGCAAAGCAAGAAAACTAACTATCAACTATTCTAGAAAGCAATAACCAAAGTAAGAACAATAAATGGAGGCAATAGAACAAGATTTAAAGCAATAATGAAACTTAAGAAGAACAAAACATTAAATAGCATGAATGAAAGATAAACTAAGAGAGAAAGCAATAAAGGAAAGTAAACTTACATAAACCAAAGTGCTTGAATGAAAATGAATTGAAATTACAAAGCTTGAATGTAAATGAAAGCATAAAAATCTAATCTAGGGCAAAGGAATTGAAATAAAGCAATAAATGATGTTCTTAATGGTAGAGAGGGTTTCTAACCATCAAGGCATAGGGTTTACATTGAAAATAAGAGCCTATATATAGCCCAAGGGAAAGGGGAAAGAAGCCCTAAAAAGATCCTACGGAAAAAGCTCGCGAAAAGAAAACACGTGCTGATTTCTACAGCCCATTCGCCCGAATCTGCCCAGCCTTTGCCCGAATCCCAGCCCATTCGCCCGAATGGGTCTGGAATTCGGTATTTCCAGTGATTTAACCAATAAAGGGCTTGTGGGTCAATTCGACCGAATTGATGGTGCCTTCGCCCGAATCTTAGCAACTTCGCCCGAATGTGTGTGGATTCGGGTAAAACAATGAGTGCAAGGAACTTGGTTTGTGCAACAGCTTAAGATTCGATCGAATGGGAGCTAGATTCGACCGAATCTAGCTCTTTTTGTCACTTAGGAGCTTCAAACATCCTTCAAACGTTCTTCGAACTTCGCGATAGCTTCGGGGATGACCCGAAACACGTGTGAGCACCTCAAAACACGTGCATTTCCTTCGAATTTGATGTCTTAGCCTCGAAATCAACCCGAATCACCTCGAAATCTCCCGAAAACACCTAAAATGATCTCTAAACACCATGGAGACAAGAACAAGGTAAAATCGAGTGTATAGAGCATAAAACCAATGTAAAACAACGAGACTCGACACCAAAGTAGGGCTATAAATGTGCTCTAAATCGAGCACATCAAGCATCTATGACACATAGTGGTGGTATTGTTGCTATTTGGGACCCTAACATGTTAATAGTTTCACAAAAGTATATTGGGGAAAGATGGTTTATTTTAGAAGGTTGTTTGGCCAATAGTAACTTCAATTGTTGCGTGGGAATTATTTATGGCCCGAATGATAGAGATGGTAGAATGAGGATGTATGATGCTTTGAAGGATGTATTAATGTCGATTGGTAAACCTGTGCTTCTTGTGGGCGACTTTAATGAAATTTTACATCCGGGGGAAAGGATTGGACAATATAGATATGATTTGAGCATGCGCGAATTTGTACAATGGACTCAGGATCTCCAACTCATTGATGTTCCTCTACATGGGGTAAAATATACTTGGAGTAGACTTGAATCACAAAGCAGGCTTGATAGATGCTTTTGTAGTAATGATTGGTTTCTTGGTTACCTTGATCTTAGACTTGAGGGTCTAAAGAAGAGCTTTTCGGATCATAACCCATTATTGTTGTCTTTGGAGAAAAAGGAGGATTGGGGGCCGAAACCATTTAGGGCCTATGATAGCTGGTTCCATAACCCTGAATTCAAGAAATTCTTATGTCGGGAATGGGTAAACCTCCCAAATATGGGTCTCCCAAACAAGCTGAAAGCACTAAAGGCACCTTTGAAAACATGGAGTAGAGAAAAGTTTGATTGTGTGGATGTGAAAATTAGTAAGTTGGAGAATGTTGTTCATAATCTTCAACTTTTGGGCGAATCTCGTCAGCTTGATAATATTGAAGGGGCTAGATTGAGGGCTGCTTAGAGTCACTTAAATGCGTGGTTGATCAGACGGGAAAGAGTATGGAGGCAAAAGGCACGTGCATATGGTTTTAGCATGAAAGATCGCAATACCAAATTCTTTCATGCTTCCACCATTATAAGAAGGAAGAGAAAGGAAATTTCACAGTTGGAGATTGATGGAAGAGTGATTTCGGGGGTAGAGAACTTGAAAAAGGAGATCAACAGATACATTGCAGACCGCTTCTCTCAACCATTAGTACCAGAGATAGATTTTGATATGGGTGATCACTATACACTTTCAGCTGACCAAGTGATTTCCCTTGAGACTTTGCCATCGAGGGAGGAAGTTAAAGAGGCAGTATGGGCGTGTGGGGTTGACAAAGCACCATGTTATGATGGTTTTAATTTTAACTTCATTAGAGAGATGTGGGATCAGATTAAGGAAGATATCTACAGATCAGTCATCAGCTTCTTGGAGAATGGGGAAAACGCGAGGGCTATTAACATCACTTGGGTGGCTCTTATTCCAAAAATTACAAACCCAAGTTCCATTGAAGATTTTCGCCCAATTAGTATGGTTGGGGCTGTTTACAAAATTATCTCCAAACTCCTTTCCTTAAGGCTGAAGGTAGTGATAGCACCACTCATAGATGAATCACAAAGTGCTTTCGTCATGGATAGACAGATACTCGATGGTGTTTTGGTTGCCAATGAGGCAATTAGCTGGTTGAAAAAGAAGAAGATCCCTGGTGCCTTGCTTAAACTGGATTTTCAGAGGGCTTATGACTCGGTTCGATGGTCATTTCTGGAGCAGGTTATGATAAAAATGGGCTTTGGAAGGAAGTGGATAAAATGGATTATGACTTGTGTTAGCTCGGCTTCTCTATCGGTGTTGCTGAACAATTCCCCTTTGAAACCGGTCAGAATAGAGAAGGGATTGAGACAGGGCGACCCACTTTCTCCCTACCTTTTCATCCTTGTGAGTGAAGCCTTAGTTTCTCTCCTTAGGACAGCTGAGGAAGTACAGTTGATAGAAGGCGTGGAAATTGGTAAAGATAAGGTTAGACTTAAACATCTCCAGTTTGCTGATGACACCCTGATCTTTGTTCCAAAAAAGGATAGGGTTGTCACGAACTACTTTAGAATCCTGGATGTCTTTTCACTCATGTCAGGCTTGAGCCTCAATTATAGCAAATCCAGTATCATATCATAGGAGATCTGAGGATGTTGTGTGGGCTGAGAATATTGCTAGGAGCGTGGGGTGT
Organism: Amaranthus cruentus; assembly: GCA_019425755.1. NCBI lineage: Eukaryota > Viridiplantae > Streptophyta > Magnoliopsida > Caryophyllales > Amaranthaceae > Amaranthus > Amaranthus cruentus. The sequence goes on along the minus strand of CM033451.1, from coordinate 9,913,729 downwards.
ATTCATAAAGCGTGTCCAGTTACCTATCTGGGGCTTCTTTTGGGGGATAATATGACTCGTTGCTCTGCGTGGAAACCGGTTTTATCAAAAATTGAAAACAAGCTTGCTTCTTGGAAATCAAAGCTCCTTTCGAGAGCGGGGCGTTTAACT
>CM033451.1:9816030-9912892 GCA_019425755.1 Amaranthus cruentus | reverse complement strand
TATATACATATATATAAATTTCGTAGCATAGAAAAACTTTTTACAAGAAGTTGGTGGGGAGTCGAGTAACAAGCTGAGCATCTTTTTGAATAGAAAGTGCTAGTCGGTGAAAAATGTATGCTCTAGACTTGGTGTTTCCTGAGTTGCTCACGGAAAAACAACCAATCCTTGCTAGCAGGTCAAGAGCATCTTCACCCCAGCTCTCCAAAGGTGGAAAAAGCGAACGAGATGAATTTGTAGCCATTCTCTTCACACTTTATTGTGTATTTCTTCCTCTTTCTTGCTGCAGCATTGGCTAAAGAAGCACCAGGTGCCCATGAGGTGACTCATGTGCCAGCAAATAGAACCCTCTGAATAGAACCCCAATGGTGCCTCATTCCGGACTGAAATCCTCGCTTTGCAGCAGATAATTACGAGCATGTCTTAAACCAGATTGTGTCGAAAGTTCACCCCAATCTCGCTAGCGCAAGTTGGGCACCCACACCCTTTTGAATACAAAAGCTAATCTCTGGTAAATATATGCCCTAGTCTTAATGCAACTTGAGTTATTTGAAGAAAACAATGCAATTCTTGATAACATATCGAGCGCGTCATTGCCTAACCCCCCAAAAGTGGAGAAATCGAAGGTTAAAATTTGAATCCATTAGTGGTAAAATTTCATGACTCCAACCCCTAAAACATGAACATCAGGGCCACTCCTCTAGGGTGGAACCAATCACTCCCTTCCGCTTCTTGTTATTTTTAAATTATTCTAGTCTTTATTGATCACCTTTGTCTTAGTTTGTTCCTTTTCACTAAAACCCTTAAAAACACCTATGTTAAGACTTAGTGTTTAACTTTACCTTGTCCTTGCGGTTCGACCCCCTAATTCCACTATGCTTGTGTAGTATTTATGGTGTTATGAATTTTGTTTGCATAACCGGACATTGAGCATACGACACTAAAAACCTATTATTAAAATGGCGTCATTGCCGGAGACACGGCATTATAGTTAGACTCGTGTTGATCTTAATATAGTTTTATTTTTGAAGTTTATTCTTTGCTTGTCAGTACTCACGTTTGGTTGGCAGTGTTGTTTGCATGCAATTTAGCACGCTCAGGTCAAATCAACCCTTAGTCACATGTAATTCTGAGGACCAGCGCATAGGAAGGCCAACTTCGCAACCCCCTCCTAACACTCCCGCTGTTGAGATGGCCGACGAGGACACTTAGGTCCCAAGAGTTCCAAGGAGGCGTCGTGCTTCCTGTAGCCGTAACTCCTTACCAAATCCACCCTCAATTCACAGGAATGGTGAAGTAGAGTCCGTTTACTGGGCGAAAGAATGAATGCCTGGTCCAACATCTTGAGGTATTCTCAGACATTTGTCGGCTCATACCTCCATGCCCTAATTGTCCTGACTATGTGAGGTTACATCTCTTCCATTTGGGTTTGGTGGGTGATGCTAGAGCATAGAGCCAAATTCCATTACTATCTGGGCCTCGTTGAAAACCACCTTATTAGAGAGGTTCTACCCAATTATGAGAACTCAAGATTGGCATAAGAAAATAACCTCCTTCACATAAGATTATGAAGAGAACCTAACGACGACCTAGAGTAGGTTCAAAAGGATGATAAGGGCTTGCCCCCACCATGAATATGGATAGAACCACCTGAATACATTCTTCTATAATGGCCTAAATGACTCCGCCAGAGCACTTCTAGACTCGATAGTGGACGGTCAACTTTCTAAAATCCCTTGCAATCATATGAAGGCTTAGATCGATAAAGTTGCTAAGAACAGTTCTTAGGGAGGAACAAGAAGTAAAGGGCTACCTAGAGGGATTAAATCTAGACACCATCAGTGCTAAGATTGAGGTGCTCATAGACAAAACGTTATCCAAGTTAAACTTCGCCACTAGTAGCTCAAATGTCTCATCTACTCGTGAAAAAAACTTTGTATGTGCAATTTGCGGAGGAAAAGGAGGATGCCGAGCAGGTAGACCCTAGGGATGGGTGTTTCATTGACGATGAGTAGTGCTTCTATTTTAGGCTTCCCCTAGCATTGAGGATGCTTTGTAGGCTAGCTTGAGAGGGTGTATCCTGCGTCCTATACTCATCGCCATTTTTTTTTTGGTCAGTCGCTCTGCATGCCTGTTGGTTATATTGCGGTGTTAGTGTTGTGTTACTTTGTTGGTTGGTTGATCTATTCTTATTGTTGAAAGGTTTTTCCACTCTCATCCTCGTGATGAGTTTCAATATGATGATTTTGAGTTGTTTCCATTTTGATCATGGTGATGAGTCTCATATGATGTGATTCGTTGTACAAGCATCTTGGTGAGTGCCTGTTTCACTAATCTGTGGTATGATTTTCTGCTCCCTTGCGAAAAATCCAAAGACGCATGTTTATATTGTATATATGCTAGAGAAGTAGACGAGTAAGTCAAACAAAAACAAAACAAAAAGCTTATTTGAAAAAGGAAAATTTTGAAACAAACTTGCAAGCTTCTATTGTGTACATTATCATATGCCTATGCAAACTCATGCTTACCTCAGCCCTGTGCCTGTTTTAGTATTGGGGTGACTGATTATTTTCCTATTAGCTTGGGGGATCTAAGCCAATTTGGTTTGTGGCATGGATGACTACCTATTGAGGCACATTTCGACTAGACGATTAAGATTGAACCTTCTTGGGCTCCTGATGTGCTCGTTTTAGAGCACATTTATCTCCTCATTTTAGTGCCAAGTCTCACATTTTTTATTGGTTTCTACATATCTTACGTATGATTCGACCTTGATCTTGTCTCCATGGTGCTCTAAGGTATTTTCAGGTGTTATGAGGAGTTTTTGAGGTATTTTCGTTGCGTGCGAGGCTTTGACACTTGAATCAAAGATGAGGCACGCATATCGAAGCATTCCTGAGCGTTCTAAGTCCTCCCCGAGAGCCTTGCATAGTTCTAAGACGTTTCGACACTTCAAGGAAGAAATACCATTAGACCACCCATTCAGGCGAATAGAGGCTGACTCAGCCGAGAAACTCGGTTGAGCTACTCGATCGAGTCACTCCGTGTAGTCCAACTTAATTGGCAAATGACGAGCATTCGGGCGAATGACGAGCATTCGGGCGAATGACGAGCAATCGGGCGAATGACGAGCATTCGGGCGAATGACGAGCATTCGGGCGAATGGCATTCCCTATTAGGGCGAATGGATTTTTGATCTCAAAACTTTTGGAAACCCCGAATGGGGTCCATTCGGGCGAATGTGCCTCTGATTCGGGCGAATGCGATTAATTTTTACCGCAGCGTTATATCTTCGCAAGCTTATTTCATAGGTTATTTTTAGGGTATTTGTTCCCCTTTCCCTTTGGGCTATAAATACCACTTGTTTTTTTTTTTTTTTTTTTTATGGAAATTATAAATACCACTTGTATCTGAATGTGACCCTTACGACTTGCTTGAGAGAAACCCTCCCAACTTGTTCATCACATTTTACTTGCTTTCCTCTTCATTTCTGCCGTCTCTTATGTTTTGTTCTTCTTTCAAGCACTTCTGTTTATGTAAGTTTACTTTCATTGATTGCTTTTAATGTCTTTAATGCTTTCCTTTATGCTTTCATTTAATGTTTTCATGTTCTTCAATTCATTTATGCTTTCTTGTTCATCATTTTTTTCATTGCTTTCTTTATTGCTTTAAACATGTTAGAGTAGTTTCTTTTAGGGTTTTAGGTTAGAAAACCCTAGGTTTTGGTCTTGTGTTTAATGTGTAGGATTAGGGTAGAGGTTGATGTTGGTTGTTGATTGGTATTCGATTCGAATCTCGTCCTGCCACTCCTAGTGAGACATAGGGCGATTATGGGTCGTTTGCATGGCTATAGGTCACCAACTTCCCCTCGATATCTAGAGTATCTCGATCGACCTTCGTTCGATCTCCCATTCTTTCATTGCTAAGGTGGACCTAGTCTAATCCTGCTTTCTTTCATTGCTTATTCTCGTTCTTAGTATAGTTCATCCACCTTCCAACCTTCCATACAACTTTCCCACACCAAGTCTTTAGTCTAGCATCCCTTTTCCTTGTGGTTCGACCCTCGACTTACCATTACACTCGTTGTAGTGTTATTAGGGTGATTATAATATTGTTTGCATAGCTTGGTTCTTAGTGTTTACGACGTGCTAGAAATCGGTAATCAAAATGGCGCCGTTGCCGGGGACAAGGCAGTGTAGTTTGGTTTTGTGCTTGATGTAGTTCAGTTTTGCTTTCTTTTAGCTTTTGTTTAAATAATTTTGCTTGTCAGTGCTTACGCTTGGTTTCTAGTGTTCTTGGCATGAGCTATAGCACATGGAGAGCACAGCTACAGGTTGTTCCTTACAATCTTGAAATTCAAAGGGTCACTAGACGATCTCCTCCTCCCATTCAACGTCAATCGTCTATACCCAATCCTTCTACACCAATGGTCGACAATCAACCGTTATTTGGTCAATTGAGGACCCCTGAGTCTAGAGAGTTTCAAGGGGGCGTGGTGCTTCCAGATGCCCCACCAAACTTCCGCATTGAACAACAATACACACGAATGGTCAAGGAAGTTTCATTTTGCGGTTTGAGAAATGAGTGTCCCCTTCTACATTTGGAGACATTCTCGGACATTTGCAAGCTCATTCCTCCATGCCTCGACAACCCGGATTACGTCAAGATGTGCCTCTTTCATGTTGGTTTGGCGGGCGACGCCAAAGATTGGTACAAGTGCTTAGATCCCAACTCCATCACTACATGGGCTCAACTTAGGACGGCGTTCCTCGAAAGGTTCTATCCTACGGTTCGAACGCAAGATTGGCGCAAGAAAATCGCGTCTTTCACTGAAGAGGATGATGAGAACCTTAGTGCCGCTTGGAGTAGATTCAAGGTTATGATCCGAGCATGCCCCCATCATGAGTATGGGGAGAACCATTTGACCACCTTCTTCTACGATGGGCTTAATGATTCGACCAAGGCACTACTGGACTCCGCAGTTGGTGGGCAACTTTCCAAAATCTCATGCAACCGAGTAAAGGCCATGATTGAAGAGGTAGAAAAGAATAGTACTTGGGGTGGAGCGAAGAGTAGTAGGCAACAGAGGGGTATGATTGACGACGCTAATCTAGATTCGATCGGAGCAAAAATTGAAATCATGGACAAGAAATTGTCTAAGTTTAAGTTAGCCCAAGGAAGTTCTAATGTGTCCACCGCAAATGAAGCCATGTCCTTCTCATGTCGTATTTGTAGGGGTACTAATCATGATAAATCATATTGTAGGGGTTTGAATCCAGAGCATGTGACATCGGTAGAATATGGGGGAAGCACTATATATGGGCCCTCAACGACGAGCTTTGATAGGTATGGGTACAATCCCGATTGTGTAGCTGTTGTAGGTTATGGGAATCAAGGACAAGGCTACACTCAATATAGCTTATTCAACAACCCGTCCTCCCGACCTCTCTTCAATCCCAAGAATGGTCAAGGAAACTTCAACCAAGGCTACAATAACCATGTTTCATACAATAATCAAGCCGGTAGTAGTTTTCCTAGGCCCAATGGAAATAGGCCTTACCCTCAAGTGCCACGCCCTAACCCCAACCTACCATATCCCACGACTTAACTACTTCCAAACCCCGCTCCTAATCACGACCTCATGACCACCCAAACTAGTACCCTTACCCAACTCAATCAAACCTTGATTGCTCAACTGACACAACTTCAAGCTCAACAAAGGCACCTTGAGATCCAACTTGCACAACTAGCCCAACCAACTCCACCGATGCTATTCCCATCCAACCCTCAACAAAACCCATCCACCCAACCTCTATCACCTAATACCCCCCCCCCCCACACACACACAATCCCAACCACCACACATGCAAAGCGATCTTCCTTAGATCGAGTACTTCTTATCCGAGTCTGTTCGAAGCTCCAAGGGATGATTTGGGTGAAGGTTCTTCAATGGGTAATGATCAACAAATGAATGATGAGAATGAGGATGAGCTTGAGGGGAAGGAAGAGAATGAGGTTTTAGAGGAAGAATTTGAGAAGAAAGAGAAAGAAATTGAAGAGAAGAAAGAAGAAGTTGAAGATGAAAATGAGAAGAACAAGTTGTAACAAGAGAGATGGAAGGAGATCCAAGAGAGAAGGGCTTATGAGCGACTACATGCCCCACCGCTACCTTTTGCATATAGAGCGATGGAGAGACAATTGCAAGCCAAATTTCTAAAGTTTCTTCAGCATGTAAAGCGATTGAAAATGAAAATCCCATTCTTAGAGGCCATGGAGCAAATGACTCAATATGCAAGGTATTTGAAGACTCTCTTGGGGAGCAAAAGGAAGCTTAAAAATGAAGTTGTGAATCTACCGGAGCAAGTGAGTGCCATCATCCAAGGCACTTGGGACAAGAAGGAAAAGGCTCGAGGAGCCTTTATGCTCCCCTTCAGTTTTGGGAACCATAAGCCCAAGGGAGCACTCGCTGATTTAGGGGCCTCGATTAGCCTCATGCCGATGTGTATAGGAGTGTTCCCCGGTCCAAACCCGGACCGGACCGGAAGACCGAAATCTCGAATATGCTAAGACCGGAGACCGGACCGATTCCATCCGATCCGGTCCCAGTCTAACCCGGATTCCATCTGGTCCGGTCTAGGTTTGGACTGGTTAGACCAGTTTTAATTTTTTATACCAAAAATAAATTAAAAAAATAAAAGATTTAAAAATAATTTAGCAAATTAATTATTATAAAATTAAAATATTTGAATTAAAATATTATTTTGTGTTGAAAATAAAATATTTAAAGCCCTTTCAAATATTATTCACTTTCAAAATCAATTTTTATGTGCATCCGGTCTCATCCGGTCCAACCCGGATTTTTCCGGGTTTAGACCGGACCGGAAACCCGGAATGTTGAAAATGTAAGACCTGGAGACCGGACCGGATGCAACCGGTCCGGTCCGGTTCCGGTTCGGTTTACCCGGTTATGGTCCGGACAAGCAACTCGCTTTGAGCTCAAGCCATCAAAAAAATTTATCCAACTTGTCGACCGAAGCGTAAAAGTTCCATGTGGGGAATTTGAGGATCTTTCTATCCAAGTGGGGAACGTTGTAGTCCCATGTGGTTTTTGTTGTGCTAGACATGGTGGAAGACCCTTACACTCCCCTCATACTTGGGAGAGACGCATTGAAGACTTTGGGGGCCCTAATCGATTGTGAAGCCGAGACTATTACTATAAGGGTGGCCCAAGAGCAAGCGATTTTTGGCTTTTCTAAGTCCTTAAAGGAGCCCCTGGTGATGATGTGATGATTTATTATGTTGAGATGAAGAAGAGTGATGATGATGAAGTAGAGAAGAGGTTCGTTCTTGTGTATGGCAAAGATTATGATGAAGCTGAAGGTTTTGACAAATAACCCCGCAAGAGGAAGCGGGTAAGAAAAAGAAAAAGAAAAGAATACAAAAAGAAGAAGATGCCTCAAACCTGGCTTAGGGGAGCCACATGTATGAGTTCGCAACCGGGTGAACCCGGTTCTTCATTGCTTACCTCCGCCACAGCTGCTAGGTGGAGAATTTTGGGTCACCATGTGCAAGGCGATGGTGATGCTATGAGTGAGTCCGGTCCTACCTCAGGTATGGTTTCTTTCCCCAGTTTTTCATTTTCTGTCTGAGCTGGTGGTTAGCTGGGTCGAACTTAACGACATTAAACAAAAGTACTTGCGGGAGATAACCCGGTGTTTGGTTTTGTTTGCTTGATGTTTTGCTTTGATCTCTTTTTTTGTTCCAATAAAGCCTATCTTTTGTTCTTTTGGTTTTTCTTTCGCCTTTCCCCATCGCCGAGACAGCTCTTGAGCTAGCTTGGGGGTGGATGCGCTTACGCTTTCAAAACCCCGAAAGATTTGCATTATTGTAACTATTGTTTATTTTTTCTCATGTTTAGTTTGTTTAGTTTTTGTTTTACCTTGTTTGTGTTTTATCCTTCCTTACAATAAATGGTTGAGTTGTGAGACTAGCATGAAAGCTTCTGTTGTGCACATTTGTGGTCCTATGCAAACTCGTATCTCTTTAGCCTTGTGGCTGTTTTGGGAACTAGAGTCTGACTGTTTTCCAAATATCTTGGGGGATCTGGGTTTGCTTGGTTGATGGCTTGGATGACTACCTTTAGAGGCGCATTTCGACTAGCCTGTGAGGATTGAGCCTTCTTGGACTCCTTGCGAGTTCCATTCATTTTGAGTGCTAGTTTGGAGATCTAAGTATTGTGTCAGTTCTTCTCCAGTATAGTCAGCTTCTCTTGACACCAGGGATGATAACACGTCCGCTAGAATTAAGCTACATAGCCATATAGCCTACCTTGAACGTAATTTGACATTAGGTTAAGCCAAGTTTTTGCCATTTCCTTTTCTTTTGTAGCCTCATTATATAACCTCAACATGAGCCAGATTGTTCCCTCTTCTAACCTAGAAGATAGATTAGTGACGGTGGGGTTGTTGTGTGTTGCAGTGATTTGTGGGCCTTTAGTTATGATAGTGGTTGTTGGTTTCATAGGACTCTATTCATTCCTATCTAGCTCATATTATTTCTCCCTTCATCCTCCAGTGCTTATATAGTGATTATTCATACATATTCTTTGTTTGCATTGAATTTGTGGGTCTCCTTCTGAAAACCCTCACGAGACCTTACTCGTCCTCTTTGGGAGACCTTGAGGTTTAAAGGGCTTGTCATACGTGCTAAGTGCGACCGTGATTTCTACGACAGTGAGTCTTAGGTTTTATGCTTTTTGTAGTTTAATTTTGTTTTTGTAGCTTAGGTTGTTTTTGTTTGTCCCGTGCTTTCATGTGATCCTACCTAGTTTCTTTGCTAGGGACTAGCAAAGGTTTAGCTTGGGGGGAGTTGATGTGCCGATTTAGAGCACATTTATATCCCCATTATGGTGTCGAGTCTCGTCGTTTCTCATTGGTTTTATATATTTTACACTCGATTTTACCTTTTTCTTGTCTCCGTGGTGTTTTGAGGTTATTTCAGGTATTTTCGGAGATTTCGAGGTGAAACAGATCGAGTTCGAGGCTTAGGCATCATAATCGAAGAAGAGGCACGCATTTCGAGACATTTGCGGAGGCCTTGTTAAAGTTCAAGGCACATTTCAAGACATTCGCGGAGGCCTCGTTAAAATTCAACGCACATTTCGAGACATTCGCGGAGCCCTCGTCAATGCGAATGACCCATAATCGCCCTATGTCTCACTAAGGAGTGGCAGGACAAGATTCGACTTGAATATCAATCAAACAATCAACATCCATCTCAACCATCTTCCTAAAGATTAAACACAAGACCAAGGCCCTAAGGTTTCTCTAACCTAAAACCCTAAAACAATTACTCTAACATGGTGAAATTAAGAACAAGAAAGATAGAAAGATAGAAAGCATTAAATCTACACTACAAAGCATGAGGAAGAAGAAAGACATGAAAACATGAAAGAAAGCATAAAGAAATCAAAAGACAAGAAAGCAATGAATCTAAACTACAAAAGCATTAAAGGAAAGCATTAAAGAAAGCATTAAATGACATTAAAGCAATGAAGAAATATAAACTTACATAAATGAGAGTGCTAGAATGAAGAACAAAACATTAGAGAAAGAACTAAACTAACCTAGGGCAAAATGAAGAAGAAAAGCATTAAAGATTGATGAACAAGAATGGGAGGGTTACTCCCAATCAAGTCATGAGTTTTACAATCAGAAAAAGCCCTTTATATAGGTTGTACAAAGTGGTGGTAAAAACCCTAAAAGATCCTACGTGGAATAGCTTGCGAAGAGAAAACATTTCGCTGATTTTTAAAGGCATTCGACCGAATGTAAGGCTGCATTCGCCCGAATGGGAACCCGTTCGCCCGAATGAGTGCCATTCGGGGTTTCCAGAGACTCGAAATTGAATTCTTGTGAAAAGAGCAGCCATTCGCCCGAATTGCCTAACCCATTCGCCCGAATGGGCTAATTCGCCCGAATGTATTTCTTGATTCGCTCGAATGTTGTGCTGGAATGCTTGTTTTGTGGAGCTCATAGTCCATTCGCCCGAATTCGGTATGGGATTCGATCGAATGTGAAGCTTTTGGCCTCTTTTGCTTTTATTCCAACTTCAAACAAGCATCAAACATCTTCCGGGCTTTGCGAGGTGCTCGGGAATGACTTAAAATGCTCGGGAATGCCTCGAAAGCGTTTGTCTCATCTTTGATTCAAGTGCCGAAGTCACGTACGCAACGAAAACACCTCAAAATCTCCTCAAAACACCTAAAAACACCTTAAAGCACCATGGAGACAAGATCAAGGTAAATCATGCGTAATGTATGCAAAAGCCTTACGAAAACGCGAGACTTGACACTAGAATGAGGAGATAAATGTGCTCTAAAAACGAGTACATCAGGGTCGGAAATTCACGGGTGTTACATGTGGTTACCAGAGTCAGTGGTTCCTGTTGAAACACGTGTGTTTTCATTCGAAATGTTAAAGCAAAGTTTCCGTGTGAGTATGGGTAGATTCGGGTTAGGTGCATTTTACATATTCGAGCATCTTTGATATTATTGCAAATGAAGATTACATGGTTATGCATATGATTTTTACAATTATTGTCGATGGTCGAATTGAACTCTAAATGATACTTAGAAATCTGGTTATTACATATTTTGATTTGGGCAAAAAGTCATAATCTATGCAAACATAAAGGTGGAAACTTGAAAATTTTGTTAAGTGAGTGCACTTTGGTAATGAAACCATAAAAAAATAATTATATACACTGTATATATGGTTAGATTCAGATAAAACTGTGTGTATACTATAGTGATCGATGATATGTTCAAATCTCCATAACTTAGTTGTTTATCCATATTATGATTAGACCGTGTGTTAGTTCTTTGATTTTGAAGGTGGGGCCTTGAATATGCCGAGGCATGATTGAAATTCATGCAAAAATAAGAGTGCATGTATAATTGGAATTGGTGTGCAATTTATGTCCTTAATGCTGGATATCCGAAGCTGGAATGAATTAGAAATTGACCTCTTTCGCTCTGGAAATCGTGGTTGCAGAAAATACCTCCATTATCCAGTAGTCGAATGAGGCGTAGTTCGTCTAACCAGGCAATGAGGGAACTAGTTATGTAGCTTGCCAAGGAAAAAAGGTCAAAGTCCGAGTCCAATGTTCAGTAGGCTGCCTTCATAAGTAATAGGATTTCGCAGAACAAGCCTCCAGTTTTCATGGGAGCTGGAGAATCCACAGCCCTAGAGATTTGGCTACAGGAGTTTGATAATATTTTTAATGTAGTGCAATGCCCTGAGCATCTGAGGGTAGACCAAGCTGCTTTCTACCTTCAAGAAGAAGTCGACTATTGGTGGTCAAACACCAGGGATAACTTGATGAGTGATCCTGAGCACCCGTTGGCATGGACGGATTCTAAAAAGGCGATTAGAGAGAAGTTTTACCCGCCTCACATCAGAAAGCAAAAATCGAATGAATGTTAGAAATTTGAGATGGGTGACCAGACAGTAGACGAATACTATAAGAAGTTCATGGAGTACGTCAAGTATTGCTCCGATGATGTCCCTACAGAAGACAAGAAAATGCTGAAGTTTGAGCTAGGACTGAACAATGACGTGCAAGTGCATATTGACAGTGATAGGTACACCACTCTAGACGCGATGTACCAAAGACCTGCTCAAGTAGGGAGTTTGATTAAGAAGGATAAGGAAAGAAGCCGGAAACTGGCAATAAGGGAACCAGTGGTGCAAAGAAAAGGAAAGAAATCTTCCAGCAGCAACACCATTTCCACCATAACAAGAAACATAAGAACTTTACTCATCTTGACAGAAATGGAAGAAATGCTAAACCTCAACACAGAGGTTTCAATAATCAAAGGAATAATAGGGACCAACACGGCAAGGAAAGAATTTTCATATGCCGCAAGTGTTTCAAAAACCACCTAGGGAAGGACAATGATGGGAACTTGGTGGACTGTCGTTTTTGTGGCAAACTAGGTCATCGAGAATTCAAATGTTATGTTAAACATGGGTACCCTAATCAACAAAGTGGGGGATATCAAAATGTCAAGCAGAAGCACCTTAGGAACTAGAAGATTAGGAGTGACTATCAGGGCCAAAATCATCATCATTAGAGGAATGGGAACGGTAATCGCACCACTCAAAGCAACAACAGAGCCGGGGGATCTAATGGGCAGAATGCTGGGAGCGTAGGACCAAACCCACCTGCAACACATTCGACAACAGGAAGATTGACAGCCATCAGCACAAAGGAGACAGAGGCTGCACAAGACGTAGTGACAGGTGCTGTCCATGTGAATTCGATGTCTTTAAAGGTGTTATTTGATGCTGGAGCATCAAATTCTTTTGTGTCTGCATCAAAAATCGAAAGGTTGGGATTAAAGAATCTCGAGTCCTTATTTTACGAAGTGACTGTTCCGTCAGGAGAGTTGTATTAATGTAATAGGGTATATAAGGGAGCTCCATTGACCATTGGGGGACCACATTTCTTAGTGACTTATACGAGTTAGAGATGCCTGATTTAGATGTTATCCTTGGGATGGATTGGTTGGGCCAATATAAATCATTAGTTGAGTGTGAAAAGCAAGAGGTCAAACTTGTTGGGCCTGAGGGAAAGAGAGTGAAATTTCATAAGGCTTCTTCGGGATTACAAGCTAAGGTGGTATCATCACTGAAGATGAAAAGATTTCTGAGACAGGGATTGCCATGCTATCTATGTCATGTCAGGAAGATACAGGATAAGGCCATGACACTTGAATCTGTTCCTGTTGTAAATGAGTTCATGGATGTTTTTGCAAAGGAGATACCGGGGATACCACCTACACGAGACTTTGAGTTAACCATAGACTTAGTTCCAGGAGCGGGACCTATATAGTAGGCGCCCTTTAGGATGGCTCCAACAGAGATGGGAGAACTGAAAAATTAGGTGGAAGAGTTGTTACACTACAACAAATTTAGCCTTTTACGACATTGGATTTAGTAGCATTAAAATAATGCCACTGATTCATATTTTTAGTGTAATAATTATTAGTTTTTATTTTAAGTTCCACCATAAAGTGATTTAGCGACACTTAATTTGGTCTTTAGTGACATATGTAATTGTCATTATAGTCTATTGGGGCATTTGTGAGAAATGTCACTAGTTCCTATGTCGCTAAAAGTTTTATTGTGATTTTTTAATATGCTATTAAAGGGTCTAATAAATGTCACTAAATCCTCTATAAACACTATAAGAAATTTGAAATAGCGACATTTAAATTAAATGTCGCTAAATATATCCCAGTAAAAGCAAATTATGTTGTAGTGTTAGAAAAGGGTACATACGACAGAGTGTTTCGCCTTGGGGTGCACCAGTGTTGTTCGTTCGTAAGAAAGATGGAAGCATAAGACTGTGCATTGATTACCGTGAGTTGAATATGGTTACTGTGAAAAACAAATATCCTCTACCGAGAATTGATGACTTATTTGACCAACTTAAGGGAGCTAAAATGTTTTCTAAGATTGACTTGAGATCTAGCTATCACCAGCTATGGATTGCAGAGAGAGATGTACCGAAAACGGCTTTCAAGACTCGTTATGGACACTTTGAGTTTACGGTAATGCCGTTGGGACTGACAAATGCACCAGCAGCTTTCATGTGTTTACTGAATCCGGTGTTAAGTGCATGTCTTGATAAGTTCGTCGCGGTATTCATTGATGATATCTTGGTGTATTCGAAGGATAAGGAAGAACACGAGCAACACTTGAGGAAGGTATTGCAGATAGCTAAGATTGAGGCAGTGAGAGATTGGCCTACACCGAAAAATTTGACCGAGATTCGAAGCTTTTTGGGTTTAGCGGGTTATTACAGAAGATTTGTTAAGGATTTTTCAAAGATTGCTCGCCGCATGACCAATCTGATGAAGAAAGACAAGAAGTATGAGTGGACTGAGGATTGTGAAGTACCCTTTCAAACGTTGAAGGAGAGATTGACTACCACACCAGTATCAACCCTCCCAGAGAGCACATCTGAATACCTCGTGTATAGTGATGCATCGAAAAATGGGGTAGGGTGTATGTTGATGCAGAATCGAAAGGTTATTGCTTATGCATCGAGGCAACTTAAACCACATGAAGTAAATTACCCGACTCATGACCAGGAGTTTGCAGCCATTGTCTTTGCTTTGAAAATTTGGAGACATTACTTGTATGGAGTGAAGTGCAAGATTTATACTGATCATCAGAGCTTGCGATAATACACAACAAAATTTGAATTTGAGGCAGCGAAGATGGCTAGATTTGATTATTGACTACGACGTGGAGTTTAAATACCGTGAGAGTAAGGCTAATGTACTAGCCGATGCTTTGAGTAGGAAAACCAATCATTAAGTAGCTTCATTGACTACTCCTAGAGAGTTGCAGAGAGACATGAAGAGATTAAACCTCGAGATTGTGCAGCATGGGGAGCTAGAGTCCCGATTAGCCGCCTTATCCATCCAACCTTCAATTTTTGATGAAATCCTAGCAAATCAAGTGAGTGACTCCTTATTAGAGAAAACGAGGGAACATGTCAAAGAGGGAAAAGCTGAAGGATTCACGATATTTGAGGATGGTAGCATTCGATACAAGGGTAGATGGTGTATACCTTCTTCTTGTACAAAACTCAAGGATAAAATCTTGAAAGAGGCACATAGTTCGAAGTATTCAGTTCACCCGGGAAGAGATAAATGTATCAAGACCTGAAGCAAACATTCTGGTGGTCTGGGATGAAAAGAGATATCGCTGAATTTGTTTCCAAGTGTTTGACCTGCTAGAAGGTAAGAGGCATACAGGTTTACTCCAAGCTTTAGATTTTCCTGTGTGGAAATGGGATGACATATCTGTGGACTTTGTTTTGGGTGATTGTGGATAGACTCACAAAGAGTGCAAGGTTCATTCCGATGAACAATCATTCGAGTATGGATCAGTTGGCTCGAGCTTACCTTAAGAATTTTGTGCGATACCATGGTGTTCCTAGGTCTATAATTTCTGACCGTGATACTACATATGTGTCAAAATTTTTTGGAAGCTTTTCAGGCAGCTTTGGGTACAGAACTTCTAAGAAGCACATCTTTTCACCCTGCCACCGATGGACCGACCGAGCGCACTAATAGGACTCTTGAGAATATGTTGCGTGCTGTAGCCTTAGAGAGGCAAGGATCTTGGGATGAGTGTCTCGATATGGTGGAATTCTCCTATAATAATAGTTATCAGGCAAGCATACAGATGGCACCTTTTGAAGCTCTATATGGTCGTCGGTGTCGCAGCCTAGTATGTTGGGATGATCAGCGAGTTTGTCACCTTCGGTCCGACTATGTTAGAGGAAATGACTGATCAAGTAAAAATGATTTGAGAAAAACTTAAGGCGGCCCAGGATCGACAAAAATCCTACGCAGATCTCAAGAGGAGACTTGACGAGTTCGCCGTAGGGGATTATGTACTGTTGAGAGTTTCGCCGATGAAAGGAGTCCTGAGGTTTGGCAAGAGGGGAAAGTTGAGCCCAAAGTTTATCGGATCTTATGAAGTCACAGAAAAGTTAGGAAAGATCGCTTACAGACTAGCATTATCCAATGAGTTGGGTAAAGTCCATGACGTGTTTCACATTTCGCAGCTAAAGCGATATGTTCCCGATAAATCTCATGTGCAAGATCCTGAGCCCTTAGACCTTGAGGATAATTTGTCGTATGAAGAGAAGCCTATCGAGATCTTAGATTTCAAGGTGCGCAGCATGAGGAGAAAAGATATAAAGATAGTGAAAGTCCTATGGACTAACCAGCGCACACAAGAGCCAACGTAGGAAACTGAGGATTCCATGCGTGAGAAATACCCACACTTTTTTCCAGAGGTTAGTGAGTTACGGGGTCGTAACTAAGTTTTTAAAGTGGGTAGAAGGCGATAGAATTTCGCGCATTTTCACGCGTTTTCTTCTTTAAATTGTGTATTATTACATGTTTATCGGTGAAAAGTGTGTCCTATTACGTGTTTACTTATACTTGGGTGCAAATTGGTGTGATTTATGAGGTTAATTTTGAGAAAATAATGAAAACGAAGTCACATTTGTATGTTTTAATGACAACCTAAGACATCCTTAATAAGAAGTTGTTAGGCACAAGGCTTTGGATGAAGCCAATATGGGATGAGGGGTAGAGAATTTTCATTTATTAGAGTTTACTATTCTCTAGTTTCGGGGACGAAACTCCTTTTAACGGGGGTAGTCTGTAACACCCCGAGATTTTTTGATATCATTAATTAATATTTTTTAAATAACTTTTGGGGATTTTATAATTATATTAAGTTAATTTTGAAGTAATTTTAATAAATTTCCTTTATATACGAAATTAAATATTAAGTTACATTTATATTAAAAATATAGTTACGATTTCTAAAATAAAGAGGTTCGAAGCAAAGTATTATTTACTAAAATGTGTAAGCAAATGAAAACGCATTTTATAAGTGGGCATTCAAGAAGGTGAATATAGAAATAATAATAATACACAATACACACACACACACACACACAATAATAATAATAATAAACACACACACACACACAAAAATAATAATAATAATAATAATAATAATAATAATAATAATAATAACAATAATAATAATAATAATAATAATAATAATAATAATAATAATAATAATAATAATAATAATAATAATAATAATAATAATAATAATAATAATAATAATAATAATAATAATAATAATAATAATAATAATAATAATAATAATAATAATAATAATAATAATAATAATAATAATAATAATAATAATAATAATAATAATAATAATAATAATAATAATAATAATAATATAATAATAATATAATATAATAAAATAATATAATAATAATAATAATAATAATAATAATAATAATAATAATAATAATAATAATAATAATAATAATAATAATAATAATAATAATAATAAGGATCATTTACCAATAACAACCTTAAAGTTTACTCAATTTCAAATAAACAGCCTCAAACTTTGTTTATTACCAACAACAGCCTTCAACTTAAGAAACACAATCGAACTTTAAACGGATGACCTGCTAATTGACCGTTGACCATGCTCAAGGACCTTAGACTTTCACTTAATTTCATTAATTAAACCTAATTACTCAATTATCCCTAATTAAACCCTTCTTCCCCAACCTCTCTCTAACCCACCTCAATCACCTCCATTCTCCCTCTTCATCAACACCACCACCACCACCATCACCACCACAACCATTAAAACCCCTCTTTTAATAACAACCCAATTAAAAGCCCCTTCTTTCTTCTACATTAGACTAAACATTTGTCTTCTTCAACTCACCATTAGAATGTACTATTTCTCTCCCAACACCACCACCACCATTAAAACCCAACCTTTAATAACACCACAAACAACTTATTACTCATAAAATTCCTCCCTTATTATCTAAAAAATACCCATCAGTAGACAGAAAATTAAAATCCCAAACTTAAAAACAAAAAAAAAACTAATTTTTTTTCTAATTGGTTTATTGATTAAACCCAGAAACACCTAAAGTAGGAGCAAAACCCAGAAACTTTTACAAATTAGTACGAATACTAATTGAACAAAGCAAGTAAAGAAACATCATTGAACAATATTTCTTTTTGGAGGAAATGATTCTAGGGTTTTCATTATTTCTAGTTTTTTTAAGGATTTGTCAATGGTGGATTTTAGGGATTTGTAGGAATTAGTTTAGTAGATTAAAAGGTAAGAAATTGAGATGCCATAGATTTCTTATTATTGTAATTGGTACTATTTCTCTCTTAACTGATTAATATAATTAAAATGCAAAAAGGTACTCTTCTCTCCCACCACCACCACCATTAAAACCCCTTTTTAATGGGTATTTTTCTTGGATTGATGTGTATTTTTTAGATAACAAAAGAGGAATTTTGTGAGTAATAAGCTGTTTGTGGTAATATTAAAGGTTGGGTTTTAATGGTGGTGGTGGTGTTGGGAGAGAAAGAGTACATTGAGTTGAAGAAGACAAATGTTTAGTCTAATGTAGACGAAAGAAGGGGC
Source organism: Amaranthus cruentus (assembly GCA_019425755.1). NCBI lineage: Eukaryota > Viridiplantae > Streptophyta > Magnoliopsida > Caryophyllales > Amaranthaceae > Amaranthus > Amaranthus cruentus. The sequence continues at coordinate 9,894,803 of CM033451.1, read as the reverse complement.
TTTTAATTGGGTTGTTATTAAAGGAGGGTTTTTAATGGTGGTGGTAGTGGTGTTAGTGGTGTTGATGAAGAGGAAGAATGGAGGTGATTGAGGTGGGTTAGAGAGAGGTTGGGGAAGAAGGGTTTAATTGGGGATAATTAGATAATTAGGTTTAATTAATGAAATTAAGTAAAAGTCAAAGGTCATTGAGCATGGTCAACGGTCAATTAGCAGCTCATCCGGTAAAGTGGTTGTATCGATGTCGTGTTTTCCTAGTTGAAGGCTGTTGTTGGTAATAAACAAAGTTTGAGGCTGTTTATTTGAAATTGAGTAAACTTTAAGGCTGTTATTGGTAAATGATAATAATAATAATAATAATAATAATAATAATAATAATAATAATAATAATAATAATTATTATTATTATTATTATTATTATTATTATTATTATTATTATTATTATTATATAATAATAATAATAATAATAATAATAATAATAATAATAATAATAATAATAATAATACTGATAACCGGTTTCCAACACGTCGTTAAACACTAGAAACCGAGGCTATACAAACAACATTTATAACACCCTATTACTACTACAACGAGTGTAATGGCAAGTCGGGGATCGAACCACAAGGACAAGGACTAAGCTAGGTTAAGGGTTAGGTGTAGAAAAGGTAGATGGTATGTGAGGAGGGTGTGTGATCTATACTACAAAGCGATAAAGGAATAACGATAAGCAATAGGAAACAAACGGGGATGGTGAAGATCCATCCTAGGTCGGTTCAATGTTCTCATGGAAAGTTAGGTCAAGGAAGATCGAATGTAGATCGATCGAGACACTCTGGATAGCGAGGGGAAGTTGGTGACATATAGCCATGCGAACGACCCATAATCGCCCTATGTCTCAACAAGAGTGGCAGGACAAGATTCGCATCGAATATCAATCAAACAATCAACAAACCTCAACCCTAATCTAGCATATGAACAACATTCACCAAACCTAGGGTTTCACCAGTCCAAAGCCCCTAAGAGAACTACTCTAGCATATTAAATCTAACTACAACTAAGAACATGAAAGAAGACATGGGAATAAGAATTAGGGCAAGATGAAAACTAGCGATAAGCAAGAACAAAGCAATAAAACTATCTATCAACTACTCTACAAATCAATAAAAAGAACAAAGACAAGATTGAAAGACAAAAGAACAATAAACCAAGCAATAATCAAAGCAAATAAGAAGAAAGCATTAAATGGCATGATTGAAAGATAAACTTACATAAACTTGAATGCTTTAAAGAAAGGAATTGAAATTACAATGCTTGGAATGTAAATGAAAGCATAAAAATCTATTCTAGGGCAATGAAATGTAATGAAAAGCAATAGATTGATGTTCTAAGGTGAGAGGGTTTCTCTCAAAGTAGGCATAAGGGTTTCATACAGAATAGTCCCTTTACATAGGTTGTACAAGGGTGCCCTAATATCCCTAAAAGAATCCACGTGTTTTAAGCTTCAAAGAATAACATTTCGCTGAAATTAGTGAAGATTCACCCGAATGGGTCAACATTCCGTATTTCCAGAACAAGTGAAATTTTTGCTTGTGCAGCAACGTTGAAGATTCGACCGAAGCCAGCTTGGGATGCTCCCGAGTTGACCTATTCGACCGAATTGGCTTGGGATTCGGCATTTCCGGAGAACATGATGCTTCAACTTGGGCTGCAGCATATGAGTTCGAGCGAACCTATCCTAAATTCGACTGAATCTAGGCTTTTTTGGCTCTTTGCACCTCCAATTGATCATCAAATGGTTTCCGGCTTTCTCGATAACTTCGGAGATGACCCTGAACACTTATGAGAGCCTCGAAACGCGTGCCTCTTCTTCGACTTTGACGTCTAAGCCTCAAACTCAATCCATTTTACCTTGAAACCTTCTAAAACACCTGAAATATCCTTAAAACACCGCGGAGACAAGAGCAAGGTAAAATTGAGTGTAAAGCATATAAAAACAATGAAAAACGACGAGACTCGACACCAAAGCGGGGACATAAATGTGCTCTAAATCGAGCACATCAAATACGATGCCTTTACGCTTTTCTGTTTATATATGTCGTTTTTCTTTCTACATGGGCGCCCAATTTTAGGGTAGATGGTGCCGAAATTTCTACTCATTTATTTATTTATTTATTTCTCCTTTTTCTTTTTCTCTTTCCTTTTTGTAACACCCGAATTTTCTCCCGTACCTTGTGGTTTCGGTTTCGTATAGGGGGTCGGAAATTCAGGGGTGTTAGAAAATAACAAGTTCAAGGCTTAGTCCACTTAGTTGTTTTGTGCCAAAGTCTTCTCTCGCACAAGTATTTTTTCTTTAAATGCCATTTGTGGGGGATTGTTGGATAAATGGACCTTTAAAGGTTTGGTTATCCTCATAGTTACCGTTGGAGTTTTAATTATGTGTCATTATTCCTTAATCCATTTATAATTATTCTCATTCATGGAGTGATTTTAATCATATTAAAGTGCTTTTAACCTCTTAGACTATGGTTTATGAGGGTGGAAATATAGTTGTTGGGATTGGCCTATAAATAGGTATTTCTTATTATTTTGGATGGACACACTTTTTTGAGTTTTATATTCTCTTCATCTTCTATTCACTTGTGTAACAGTGGTATTTGCTCCACACCTTTACTAGTGAGTGTACATTGCTATTGGTGGGTGTGTTAACCATGGAAAAGCCTCGTCTATTTACACTTGGGATAGTCAGGAAATAACTTTCTTAATGCTAGGGGTGAAAGTTCGGTCTACGGTTCATACTTTCATCAAAACCAAATCAAACCGTATTTTATTCGGTCTCCATATTTTCAGACCAACACAAAACCAAATTAATTCCTAGACTGAACCGCACCGAACCTCAATTTTTATTCCCAGACCGAATCCAAACCGCACTAAACCGAATTGTTGAGACCGAAATTTTTTCCCTAGACCGAACAACAAGTAAACTACAATTACACTAATTAATAGAATAGCAAATCATACATGATTGATAATAATACACATAATATCTTACAAAGTCTTTCAAAATAACAAATCTTGCAAAATAATAAATAAAGTCTTGCAAAATAGAAAAAACTGTAACAAAAAAAATCCCTAAACCGGCTAAACGAACCCTAAATAGAACAAAGATTAAACACAAAATTAAACACTAAAACCCTAAATCGAACCCTAAACGGACACAAATAAATAAACGAAAAACGAAAGGGGAAGAAGACTTATTAGGACAGTTGGACCGACTAGAGAGGAGTGGCGTCGACAGCTTAGGGTTAGGGAAGATTGAACATTGAAGAAGAATAAGAGAGATTGAGAGAATGAAAAAGGGGAGGGTACGGTTGGGCTTCGAGTTTTCAGGTTTTTAGAATTTAGAGAGAGAATGAAAAATGGGATTTGGGAGTGGGACGACGTGAATGGGGATTTGGTGAGGGTTTTCAGCTTTTAGGTTAGAAAGTAGAAACTTAGGTCTTAGAATATGAATTTTGGGCTTGAGCAGTTGGGCTAGTGTTAAGTGGGCTGTGGGGTAGAAGTCTCTTAAATAAATATTTTGGTGTTCTGTCTAGTAATTCGTTTTTCGGTTTTAAAAAATTTCAAACCTAATTATTTCGGTTTTTGAATTTTCAAACCTAATCCAAACCAATTTTACAAAGTCACCAAACCATGTTTGCTATTCGGTTTGCGGTTTTAATCCGAATTTTCACCCTTACTTAATGCAACGACAAGTTTGTGTCACACCATATCTTTCTATATTAAAATACATGTTAAACATAACTCTAAACACATTTCTTATATACAAATGTTATACATAGTATTATCACTAATGTGTGTTGATGGTAATAGCCACAACAAGACTTTGTAATGACCTTGAAAATGCCTATAATTCCAACAATTTCTACAATATTCCACATGTGACAATAGCCATACGAAGCAGCTGCTTTAGCCTTTGATGCTATATCACGGACATTTGCCTAGAACTATGGTATGAACGTTGTTAGGACTATTATAGTTTTGTCGGGATAAGTGCGGATCGAATCTTCCTTTTTACCGAACTTATAGTCTATTGATGATTCTTAGATGAACATCCATTAACTGATCTTTATGTGGCAGCATGCAAATAGAAAATGCTTGGAATAGCATACATGGAAACACTGGTGAAATTGCAGATATGGAAGAAAAGAATGTATATATGTCTTTCTGCTCTTTGTATAATTCTATATAGTCGAGCACTGACCATAGTTTTGAATTCCTTTATTTCTATGGAGCTAATTATATAATGCTTTCTACTTTGTATTATAATGGACTACAGTACTCATTTAATTATGTGCAATTCCTATTTTCGTAAGTTACACATGATGTTTGCCACCAGTCGTCAATGGAAAACAATCTCTTTGTTGGGTAAGATTGCATATATTGGACCCTGAAACCCCACCTTAGGTGGGCACTTGATTGCATTGGTGAAATATAAATGTATATCATGTTCACTATAATGCTGAAGTTAGTTTTCTTACTTTTAATTTGGTATCTGCTGGAAATATGATCACATGCATTGACAGAGTTGGGTGGGTCATATGAATAAGCAATTCTTTGAAGATATTAGATGTAAAATTAAACTTGTTTAATGTCTTAATTTGACATATTTGGGATTCATACACTGTAAAGGCTCAGACTTTTAAGACCGCCATAGAAGTAGCCTGATGCTTCTTAGGATAGATGATATAGTGAGTGGCATCAAGAAGAAGCAGGCTCCAGGAGCACCAGCTCTGTCGCAACCATCGATTGAGTAGGCAGATGATGCTGATAACGAATAAGGAACTTAACAAATTGCCTATCTCCTTGCTGCTGGGATCATGTGTCCGGCTTGTATAGGGGCATATCACTTTGGTACCTTTTTTCATAGGTCCCTCTTTTTGGTGGTTGGGTTTAATTTATTTTCTTTTGTTCCATCTGTTAAGGGTTTGCTTAAACTTTTCTGTGTAACTTAGCCGGAATCATGGGAGGTTCTGAGTATGTTCAACATGTTCGACCGTACAATGCCCCAAAAAATTGAAAGCCTCAATATTATATTATGTAGTGTATATTAAGTGTTTAAAGATACAAAATTATTAGAAAAATAACAATCTTTTTGAAATTGCACAGGGCTTTAAATAATTTTTCAATTTTTGCTAATAGAGTAGTCATTATTTTTGTTGAATTAGTGTATTTTCTTTATGCAGTGTTTGGGAATAAGTATTTCATTTCAAATTATGGATTTCGGTTATGAAATTATAAATGTAGAATTTGAGATTGAAAAAGTTTGGGTAGTCATTTTCAAATTCTCAATTTTAACTACTTTAAAAACAATAGTGGAAAATTCTAGGAATAGTCTAATCGTCTTTTTGATTCTAGGAATAGTCCGAATCAAAATTTAAAAATTTTTGATTTGTCAAACAATAAATTTGAGTAGATTTCAAATTTCAAATGAAATTATCGTTCCGAAACATGAATTTCATTATTAACATTGGTCTTAGCTGATTTCATTATGTGCGGAAGATTCTAGGAATAGTCTAATCGTCTTTTTAGCTTTAGCTATTTGTTAGCAATTAATTTTCATTGATCTTTTTGAGTTATAGGTTGTGTTGGGATTAGCTATTAAAATAGTGTTTGCCTATGAAAATAGGTGTAATTTTATGGGGACGGTTGAAGTATTTGCACTCCGATTCAATAAAAATGATGCAATGAAATATCAACCTATGATACCTACTTTCTTCGTTCTGTTTTACTTGCTACAAATGCATTAGCACGCATATTAAGTAAGTACTGTGCAATTATTAGGAGTACTTTGGGGTTTTTTTTAATACTATTTGATGAAAAATGAAAAAGGAAAATATGCTTTTTTAGATGATTGAAAATATTATAAAAATTAAATAATAGTAGGTATATGAGATATAGAGTAGGATAAAAATAGGAGTAGATGCAACATTAAATCATTGGTTTTTTTTATTAAAAATGAAAATATAACAAGTAATATGAAATTTCCCAAAATAGAAAATGTAGCGAATATTATGAAACGGAAGAAGTATATTGGAAGCAATTGCAGCAAAAGTGCAAAAGTTACAATAAAAATACGATATTGGGAAACTGAAATCTTGAGACAATAAAAAAAATTATCATGAATAATTGGATCTATTGTTTATATGTTGTGAATAATTTCTATTATTATTTTTGTATTTTTTTTGCTAATAGGTAGATACTAGTCGTTACACTCATTTCTTCTTCCTCTATATGCTTCTTCGTTGGTCTATCCTTATTCCGCTTTGTTGGTAGATACCTATAAAAATCGGTCATAATATGAAAAAGGGTGTTGTCAGCAAAAACATATAAAAAAGTTGAATTATTTTGAAATAATAAGTAATAGAGACTATTCACAATATGTGGACAATAGTTTGAATTATTGAGGACAATTTAAAGAGTTAAGGTGTTGGGTTTGATTTAGGTTATGTTGGTACTTTTGAGCTCCATGATGTTTTGAACATTTATAGTGGTTAGTTTAGTATTCACTATGGTCCCCTTGATTTCGTCATAATGAAAATTGATTTATATTAACTTTTATATTTTTACTATTGTACAATTAGAGATATTTAAGATAAAAATAATATATCGATAAATGAGTCAAAACAGAATGAGACAATAATAAATATTTTGAATTATAGTTTACTATTTTCGGTTGAATTTTGTCTTTGTAATCAAATTAAGGAAATATCACGTACAAGCAAGAAAAATTCAAAATAGTGAACAGTTTTGTATCCGCAAGTTTTATTGGATGACGCAAGAACAATGAATGGCTTTATTAATCATGTCATCCTAAAGATGAAACAAGAGTCAAGACTCAAGAGTATATATTATTATTCACTATTTTATGATTAAAATTATAAGAAACTATTTAATTTATGAGTTTTTTTGCAAAAAATTACCTAACGTAATTTTTTTGCAAAAAAACTACCTAATTTAATATATTTCTCTGCAAATGACTAGCACTTAACGAAAAATGTTAGTTGACCGTTAAGTTTAAGGGTTTGACCAATTTGAAAGATTAAGTTGTGTATGTGGCAGTATCTCATTAGTTCTCGTATTTTTAAATAATTTAAATAAAAATAAAATATATTTAATGTCATTTTTACCCATCATAACGATTTTTTTCTCTAAAAACGGATGTCGAGATTACCCTTATGGGATAACTCCTTTGAAAATCCGAAACAAGTACTTATTTGTCTATTTTTCAATACATACACCGAAAAAGATATTTAACGTCGTTGTACCCATCATAATGATATTTTTTTCAAAAATCGGATGTCGCGATTATCCTTATGGGACAACTCTTTCGAAAATCTGATCGAAACAGGTAATTATTCGCCCATTTAATTTTTCGAAGCAGCATATTCCCGATTACCCATAAGGGTGTTTCGACCGGATTTTCGAAAGAGTTATCTCATAAGGATATTCCCGACGTCCGTTTTTTCAAAACAAATCGTTATGATGGGTAAAAATGACGACAAATATTTTTTTCGATTTACGTATCGGAAAATAGGCGAATAAGTACTTGTTTCGACCGGATTTGCGAAAGAGTTACCCCATAAGGATAATCACGACGTCCGTTTTTTAGAAAAAAAAATTGTTATGATAGGTAAAAATTACGTTAAATATCTTTTATTTTTATTTTGATGATTTATGAGTTTAATTTAAAATTATTTAAAAATACGAGGACTAATGAGATACTGCCATATAGACAACTTAATCTCTTAAATTGGTCAAACCTTCAAACTTAACGGTCAACTTACGTTTTCCGTTAAGTGGCAGTCATTTGCAGAGAAATATATTAGATTAGGTAGTTTTTTGCAAAAAAAATTACATAAGTTAGTTTTTTGCAAATAGACCTATAAGTTAAGTAATTTTTTATAATTTTTCTAACATTAATAATCAAATTTCAACTTTACTACCTCAGCATTGGTGGCAATTGGAATCATAAGTTTTCATAATATTCCTAATTCCTAAATGTTGAATAATGACCAACTGAAAAATGCTAAATGTTTTTTCAACCAACGTTACGTGCTCTTTATCCTACCACTCAATATAATTTTCTTTTTTTCTTTTGAGATAAAATTCTGTTAAAAGCTATTTGTCTAACACAAATTTTTACTTGAGACCTTCGTTATAAAAGAAGCGTTTCAAATGGGCAGACCCGTTATAAATAGAAAAATAACTACCAGAAAAACGCGCACTGTGTAATAATACTTGATGTTGTTGCTATAACCTATTGAACTTGGTATTATAACCTATTAGAGTTTGTATTATAACCTACTAAAGTTGGTATCCCCAAATAGGTTATAATACCAACTTTAATAGGGTATAACACCAACTTCAAATATCAATTTTAATAGGTTATAATATTAACTTCAATAAGTTATAACACTAACTTTAATAGATTATACCACCACTTCCAAATATAATCAAAAGCGCGCTTCAATTTTTAAATTTTTTTGTTTCTTTTATTTGTTGGGTCTGGGCCTGAAGAGTCGTCTCTTATAAAGACGAACTCTCAGGAGAGACGTTGTTTGTGTACTTTTTAAGAATATCGAAACTAAACCCACATTTTAATTAGTCTTAAAATCTCATATATTTCACGTTTTTGCTGAATGAAATTCAGTGTTTTGATGGCTGAGAATTTTTGTTTGATGGTTTGATGGTTTTTAACTGGTAAAATATCATTAGATATGAGATAAATAATGACAATTTTTTATTTAGATATTTTTATCATGAGACGGTTTAATATGGGCTGATTCAATTTTTATTTTTTAAAAAATTAATTAAAAAAACAGTTTTTATATAGTTATATGTGTAAGTTAAACTCCTTTAATTTTATTTCAAATTTAAATGATTTGGGTTATCTGTATGAATCTCACGGTGAGACGGTCTCATACAAGACTTGCTAATAAACACAAAACCTTGGGAGGGATAGTCTCATATTGAGATCGTCCATATGGGCATGCCCAAAAGCCAAAAATTAAAAAATAAACACGGTCGGTCTTTCATAATTAAAGAATAAAAGTTTAATTTTGACCTTATAGGTATTAATTTTGAGCTTAAAAGTATCAATTTAACTTAAAAATATACTTTAAATAGATCAATTTAATCAAAAATATTCAATTTTGACCTAAAAGTGATCAATTTTGAAGTTAAACTGATTAATTTCTACCTAAATATAGGTCTTTTTTCACAATTTCAGAATGGGGGTAATAAAGTGGTATTATTTTATGGATGAATATCAAACAACAAATGTATGATCAATAAGTGAAAACATTGCACCTAATGGAAGTATGGAACATAAGAGCACTTATACTCTAATTTAATCATCGATCAATAATAGTGTAATTACTCTTCCCCCAATTGTCTTTGTTCATAATAGACTTGAAATAAAGTTGTACATGTAGTGTTTGTTTACCTTGGATGTGAAGGCGGAGGAAGAGTTGATCTCGAGTTACGTTTTTCGATTAATTCAATGAATACTCTTGGATATTATCATGAGTTAATGGCTGCTTTATTATAAAAATTTCAATTTTGACCTAGAAATGAATGATTATTCAGACCTTAAATTAATTAATTATGACCAATTATAACTTTTAAAAAATCAATTATGGTCTTAATTGTATCAATTATAACCTTAAATAGATCATGTATTAAACGTACATTAAGAAAAACTATAATTAGGCTTATGGGGCTATTCTACCGTTGCTCGCAAGAGCGATTGTTTAATAAAATACTTGAAAAAATGATACATGTCAACTTTCGCTTAATAGCATCAAAACAATGAATAATGTCAGAATAGTTGTCTAACAACGCATTAAATAGATGAATCACATCACCATAATCTTATGGAGTATATACATAAGAAAATCAAAAACAAAATTGAACAAGATGTAGGGCAAAAAGAGAATTAGAAGAAAGAAGACAGAAGATGAGAAAATGAGAAGAAAAATGTGTTGAACATTTAGTGTCTAATAATTCTGTATCTATAATCACTAAGTACTACTAAAGAAGTGGGACAATACGTATTAATATACTAGGTCCAAAAGGCATTGAAAGATAGGACAAAACGAAAAAGGGAAAACCAAGTCAGCCTATAAAGCCGACTCGGCTGTCCCTTTGATGGAGCTAAAGCCGACTCGGCTTTGGCTTCTGGAAAGTTGGGTTTTGTCCAGAAGGAAAAGCCGAGTCGGCTTTCCTTGGATGAGGTCAAACCGCCGACTCGGCGTTTTGTGCTGGAAGTGACCATTGGTCATTTCTTCCCGTTTTCCTTGTAGTTAATGTCTTGGATTCCTTTCTTAATGATCTTAATCTCAGTATTATGCTAATGAATGTCTTGGTTAATGACATTGAATTACATGATCATGAATTTGATCATTATGGTGATTTAATGGCCATGGCTCCTCTACTATACTCTTGTAGTATAAATAGAGACCTTTGGCATTGAGTTCTACACACTTGAATTCTGAAATTCTATTTCTTCTTCCTCTCATTTGTCTTTGCTTTGTCAAGAGAGTAATTAACTCTTGTCTTTGCATCCAATTCTTATAATTCCAAACACAAGTTGTTAAGTGGTATATCCTAAGTACTAAGGGTATATTGTTGTTGTTTGTATCTCGTTGTAAATTTTCGTTCATCAACCCAAGTACCTTTGTGGGGGAAATATCACAAAAGGAAAGTGAGCACACGCCTACAACTCGTATCAAGTTTCCGGGTAACGGTTGTCGTTACAAACATATTTTCAAGTTTACTTTAGCATTGTTTTTGTAATTTACTTTTTGCCATCAACAAAGGGGTTATACAAATTCCCGATTGTAATTTGTATTTACATTATATACATTTCGTAATAATCTTTTGTGATATTCTTCATCGATGGCAACCATGAAGGATTTTACTTCAAACTTTGCTAAGTTGGAGAAATTTGTCGGCGTCGACTTTCGGCGTTGGCAAAAGAAAATGATGTTCTTTCTCACCACCTTGAATGTGGCTTATGTGATAAGTTCACCTAAGCCGGAGGCTCCTAAGCCGGATGATCCGGAGACCGAGGTTCTTGAGCAAAATTGGAAACGAAGCAAATGGGATAATGACGATTTCATTTGTCGGGGTCACATACTCAATGGAATGCAAGACGCCTTGTTCGATATCTACCAATACCATGACTCGGCTAAGGAGTTATGGGATGCTTTGGAGAACAAGTACATGGCGGAGGATGCTAGCTCCAAAAAGTTTCTTGTAAGTAATTTCAATTCTTATAAGATGGTAGAGGATCGCCCTATTATAGATCAATTTCACGAGTTACAAAGAATGCATGCAAACCTTAAATTACATAAAATTGAAATAGATGAAGTTTTTCTTGTTTCAAGCATTATAGACAAGTTGCCTCCCTCATGGAGGGATGTTAGACATGCTTTAAAGCATAAAAGAGAGGAGATTACACTCTCCGATCTTGGACAACACATTATTGTCGAGTCTAGCATACGGATTCATGAGAATCGGAAGGATGAAAATCCTAATGTCGGAACCATTAACATGGTTGCGGAAGGGAAACCATCCCGTTCCGGAGATAAGAGGAAGAGAAATGATTCTTCAAAGGGGAAGGCCATTGTTCCTAATACCGAAAAGGTATGTTGGGAGTGTGGCAAGCCCGGACACTGAAGAAAAAATTGCTTTGTTCTCAAAAACAAGCAAAGAAAGACAAAGGGGAGTGGTCAAGCTTCTACAAGTAAAGGACCATCCACTCAAGGTAATCTTGCAATTTTGAATGAAAATTCTAATATGAATCTTTCTTCAATGAATACTAATATTAGTGCTATGCAGGATGATTCTTTTTCTTGGTGGATCGATTCGGAGGCATCGAGGCATGTGTGCAATTCTATAAAATGGTTCAAATCCTTTCACAAGGTTGTTGACGGGGAGCATCTTTTCATGGGAAACAATGCACCTATCATGGTCCAAGGCAAAGGACAAGTTGAGCTATTGTTCACTTCGGGAAATCTCTTAGTTTTAAGGGATGTGTATTTTGCACCCGAAATTAGTAGAAATCTTGTCTCGGGTCCTATTTTGAATCGATTGGGCTACAAATTAGTATTTGAAGCCGATACGTGTATTATCTCCAAGAATAACATGTTTATAGGACGTGCTTTTCTTTGTAATAGTCTTTTTAAATTATCTTTGGATATGGATAAAAACTTTGTTTGTAATGTTTTGAATATGAATGACAATGATGATTTACATTATTTGTGGCATGTTAGATTAGGACATGTGAATTTTGATAAAATTTCTTTTTATGTCTAAGCATGAGTTAATTCCTATGTGCATTAAGATGTCTAAAAATTGCAAAACGTGCATGTTAAATAAGATCACTAGAACACCTTTTAAAAGTGTTGAACGAAAATCCGAAATTTTGGAATTGATACATAGTGATCTTTGTGATTTTCATAGTACACCATCATTGGGAAATAAAAAGTATGTCATAACTTTTATTGACGATTTCTCAAAGTTTAGTTATGTATATCTTTTACATACAAAAGATGAGGCTCTTGAACATTTTAAGATTTACAAAAATGAAGTAGAATTACAAATTGGAAGTAAACTTAAAAGGTTAAGAACCGATAAAGGAGGAGAATATTATGATCCTAATTATTTTAATTCAATGGGTATTATACATGAAACAACCGCCGGATATGCACCACAATCAAATGGTGTGGCGGAGAGGAAAAACCGTACTCTACAAGAGATGGTTAATTCCATGTTATCCTACTCAGGTTTGAGTGATGGATTTTGGGGTGAAGCAATGATGACGGCTTGTCACATTCTTAACCGAGTTCCAATGAGAACAAATAAGGAAACTCCTTATGAGCTTTGGTACAAAAAGAAACCAAACTTAAGCTATCTTAAGGTTTGGGGTTCTAGGGCCATTGTAAGATTGCCCGGTAACAAAAGAAAGAAACTCAGTGAACGAGGGGTTGAATGCATTTTTATAGGTTATGCTACTCATAGCAAAACTTATAGGTTCTATGTTATAGAACAAAATGACTATATATCGATTCATTCGATCATAGAGTCAAGAGATGCAATATTTGATGAAAATAGGTTTTCATCATTGAGTAGACAAAGAAATCTACAAGTTTGTACCAATGAGGATGTTGATGATAATCAACAAGGTTCACCTCTAGGTGTTGATGAGAATCAACAACTAGATGAACAAGATTTAGTTGATCCTATTCCCAAAAGGAGTAAGAGACAACGGAAAGCTAAGAGCTTTGGACCGGACTTCCAAGTATACTTGGTTGAAGGTGATAGAAGTGAAGTATCTTCTAGTGTTCCATATTTGTATAATGTGGAAGGTGACCCATTTTCTTATAGCGATGCTATGGCATCACATGATAGCGCTTTTTGGAAAGAGGCTATTGATGATGAGATGCAACCCATCATGGGAAATAACACTTGGGTGTTAGTGGATCTTCCTCCTACTTGTAAACCAATAGGTTGCAAGTGGATTTTTCGCAAGAAAATGAAGATTGATGGTACTATTGATAAATTCAAAGCCCGTTTAGTGGCACAAGGCTTTAGACAAAAGCATGGTATCGACCATTTCGATACATATGCACCGGTTGCAAGAATAACCACTATTCAATTATTGGTAGCATTAGCTACGGTCTATCATCTAGAAATACATCAAATGGATGTTAAAACCGCATTTCTATATGGGGAATTAGATGAGGAATTTTATATGAAACAACCCGAAGGGTTTGTTTTGAAAGGACATGAGCAAAAGGTGTGTAAACTTGTTAAATCCTTGTATGGACTTAAACAAGCACCTAAGCAATGGCATCAAAAATTTGATGAAACAATATTGTCTTTTGGATTCAAATTGAATTAAGCCGATAAGTGTGTTTATAGCAAGTTTGATAGCCATGGTAATGGCGTTATCATTTGTCTATATGTTGATGACATGCTTATCTTTGGAACTAGTTCAGTACAAGTTCAAGAGACAAAAGAATTTTTGTCTAGAGCCTTCCAAATGAAGGATATGGGGGAGGCCGATGTGATCTTAGGTATTAAGATCATGAGACAAGGCAATCGTATTAAGTTAAGTCAAGCTCACTATGTTGAGAAAATACTTAAGCGGTTCAATATGCTTGATAAAGCACCGGTCTCTACTCCTATGGAACCTGGTATGAAATTTGCCAAACATACCGGTCAACCAATTTCACAATCGGAGTATTCAAAGGTCATAGGATCTTTGATGTATGCTATGACTAGTACCAGGCCAGACATAGCGTTCGCGGTTGGTAACTGAGTAGATTTACTAGCAACCCGGGTCCCCATCATTGGATGGCGATAAGAAGAGTATTAAGATACTTGTTGCGTACCAAGGATTACGGTATTGCGTATAGCGGTGAACCTCCTATTTTAGAAGGTTATTCCGATGCCAGTTGGATCACTAATGAAGAGGATAACTCTTCTACTAGTGGATGGGTGTTTGTTTATGGGGGAGGTGCCATTTCATGGTCTTCTAAGAAACAAACATGCATAGCCGACTCTACGATGTCAGCTGAGTTTATCGCTCTTGCTTCGGCGTCTAGTGAAGCAGAGTGGTTGAGGAATCTCATGTTTGAGATACCTTTGTTACCTAAGCCAATTTCACCGATGGCAATTCATGCGGATTGCATGTCGGCTTTGCGTAGATCTTATAGTCAAGTATATAATGGTAAGTCTCTTCATATTACCCTAAGGCATAGCCTAGTGCAAGGACTTATTATTAACGGGGTCATAACTTTTGACTATGTGAACACAAAGTTCAATGTGGCAGATTCGTTTGCGAAAGCCATGAATAGGGATTCGATTGAAAAAGCTTCAGTTAAATCGATTTATGTCAATAAAATCATTTGGGAAAGCCCAATTCACGCATGAGTAACATCGTGTCTGAATTCAATGTGGTAAAGTCCTTTTGATTTTTGTAAAGCAACACGTTTTATGACCCATCGTTGCTTTGTACCGTGATGAACAAGGTAGTCGTCTTTGAAAGTTCTCAAGATCAAGGGTTGAAGAGCTCTTGGTGTTATATCCAGGTCACGGGGATATGTTGTCTACGTGTTGAGAACCTACCTATATAAGTTTGAAGTGTGGCCGCTTCAAGTAGTCAAGATTGGCATAATGACTATAATAAACTTATGAATAAGATACGGACACGGCCTTATAATGTGTCAGGTTAATGACTTTGTGTTATTTGTTTTGTGTGTATCTCATCTTCAAGTGGTTGGAAGGGTCATTTGATTCAATTCCATATGGAAATCAATTCTGGCTCGATCACTTGTAAAGTGCGATGTACTAGGCGTTAATTCAATCCGAAGGGATATTAGCGTTGACGCATAAAATGTATTATAAGTTTTGGTAAATGAGAGGCTTATTATACCCAAAATGGGGGAGGATTGTTGAACATTTAGTATCTAATAATCCTGTATCTATAATCACTAAGTACTACTAAAGTAGTGGGACAATACGTATTAATATACTAGGTCCAAAAGGCATTGAAAGATAGGACAAAACGGAAAAAGGGAAAACCAAGTCAGCCTATAAAGCCGACTCGGCTGTCCCTTTGATGGAGCTAAAGCCGAGTCGGCTTTGGCTTCTGGAAAGTTGGGTTTTGTCCAGAAGGAAAAGCCGAGTCAGCTTTCCTTGGGTGAGGTCAGACCGCCGACTCGGCGTTTTGTGCTGGAAGTGACCGTTGGTCATTTCTTCCCGTTTTCCTTGTAGTTAATGCCTTGGATTCCTTTCTTAATGCTCTTAATCTCTGAGTTACAAGGAGTATTATGCTAATGAATGTCTTGGTTAATGACATTGAATTACATGATCATGAATTTGATCATTATGGTGATTTAATGGCCATGGCTCCTCTACTATACTCTTGTAGTATAAATAGAGACCTTTGGCATTGAGTTCTACACACTTGAATTCTGAAATTCTATTTCTTCTTCCTCTCATTTGTCTTTGCTTTGTCAAGAGAGTAATTAACTCTTGTCTTTGCATCCAATTCTTATAATTCCAAACACAAGTTGTTAAGTGGTATATCCTAAGTACTAAGGGTATATTGTTGTTGTTTGTATCTCGTTGTGAATTTCCGTTCATCAACCCAAGTACCTTTGTGGGGGAAATATCACAAAAGGAAAGTGAGCACACGCCTACAACTCGTATCAAGTTTCCGGGTAACGGTCGTCGTTACAAACATATCTTCAAGTTTACTTTAGCATTGTTTTGTAATTTACTTTTTGCCATCAAAAAAGGGGTTATACAAATTCCCGATTGTAATTTGTATTTACATTATATACATTTCGTAATAAAATGACGCTGAAAACCCTAACAGGTTATTGCTTCTTTTTAGTTTTATAAACATGAGAGAAGTACAGTAGATCAGCACTTAGCAGCGCCTTTAAAACCCCTAAAAGGGTATTTGTGTCTTTTTTAAGCGGATCACTGGGTACCCGCTTCATTTGAATTTCGGCGCATGATCCCACCCGGTTAAGGCGGGTTAGGTACCCCACCCGCAAATTGAATTTTTTTAGAAATCGACGGGTAAGCAGGTCGGATCGGGTCTGGTTTTTATGAATAACCCTACTCATCGGGCAGTGGACGCAGCTTTGGTTGTGGCATCGTCACCTCGATCACCCATCACCAAGGTATTTAGATCCTCTTTTTCTAGCGTTTTTCCAATCCAATAGGCTTCTTTTGTAAAACAATGATTTTTGCAAAGAGTCACATTCTACCTTTTTTCCTTAGTCAATCTAGAACTGATAGTCCGTTTTTTTAGTTCATACTGATGTATTTGGCCTAGCACCGAACAATGGGTCTAATGTTTTACATATTTTTTATTGTTTATTGATGATTTCTCTCTGATGACTACTTGGGTCTATTTTTGAAAAAAGAAATTTGATGTATTTGAGAAATTCAAATCTTTTGGCAACCTTATTCATTACTAGTACAACAAAAAATTAAAAATTTTGAGATCTGACAAAGGAGGTCAGTATGTCAATGATGATTTGAAAACTTATTTCAACACCTATGGTATCATACATCAAACTACTTGCCCTATAACCCCACAACAAAATGAAACCATCGTAAGAAAAAAATACTACTCTCCTTGCTTTTACCCATGCCATTATGCTTGAATTTCATGTTCCTCACTCCCTTCTGGCCTGAAGTTGTGGCTACCGCCACCTATCTAGCCAATCGACTTCCCATAAAAAAATTAAACTTTCAAACACCGATTAATGTCTTTTCTAAATATCATAATCTTCCAGCAAACCTTACCATCACACCTCAAGTATTTGTTTGTACAGTGTATGTGCAAAACCAAATTTGATCCTTAGGCTATCAAATGTATCTTTATTGGTTATGGGGTTCATCAAAAAGATTATCGGTGCTTCAATCCTTTGATATCACATCTATAAACTACCATGGACTTTTCCAAGAAACTTAATTCTGTTATAAACACCATCTAAGGGTTCAATGGAAGAGCACAATGGACTCACTAGGCTAGTTAATAAGCTCTAGTACTCCGACTGAAACAACAGGTGTCACTATCCTAACTAAAGTTGATATTAGTATCCCAAAATAACTAGTACGCGAGCGAACTAAGTCTAACTCTCCACGTAGACATCCTCACTTGGAATGTGACACTCTGATTGTTTCTCCTGTCTAGACTCCTATAGTTATTCCTTTTGTTACTGAGTTGGATTCTACTATTGTTAATTGTGAGTTATAGGAAGAGAATATTATTAGAGAGCAATCTGAGGTACAAGAAGAGAATGTTATTGGAACACTTTCACATGAGTCATATAAATTAACCCCTCGAAGCATTTTGGGAGTATATTCAAAATGGTATGATCTAGAACATGGTTATCAAATTCTCGATCCAGACCAACGATTCTACGATCCTACTTGGTAGAATCGTAGGATCCTACATAGCTCCAGGATTTGAGTGGTAGGATCATAACATGATTTTACGATCCTACGATCTTCATCCGATCCTATAAGGGTAATTTCAATCGTAAATTTTTTTTTCATATAATCCAGATTTTACTTATGTACATATTTATATATCTAAACAATTATATCAATATGACTAAAATTCAAGTTTTTCTGGATTCGTATTTTACAAATAATTAGTAAAGGTCAATTTTTATAAAACTTATTAGTTGAAGTCAAATAAGTTTTATTTAAAACTTAAAACTTAAAGAAACAACAAATACAATTGAACATAAGTTATCTAAAGCATATTAATGCATATTTGTAGGACCACACGATCCTACGATCCGATTCTACCGATTTCGATCTTACCCCCTCAACGATCCTACGTGGAATCCGATCCTAACAACCTTGATCCAGAATATGAACCTTATTAGTCAAAATATCTGATCGGGACTTTACGTCCTTCAAAATGTAATACCGCAAGTGCACGGCGTAGCTTAGTACGACGGCAAGTACGAGTCGAATCCACAGGGAGTGGGGGTTATGTTAATGGCTTCTCAATCGATTAGCGAGCTCAAAAACGTATAATATGGTGTTTGGAGATAGAACTAAATAAAGCAAGTAATTAAAAAGAACGGAATGAAAAGCGAAGCATAAAAGTAATTAAGAACACAATGAACTAAGGCAAAGAACCCAATGAATACAATCAATTAGCCAAAAAGGCATAGGTTAGGCTTTCTCACCATGATAGTCATTACTAACTTCAACCTAAGGTCATGGTTATGGGTTGTTATGAGGAAGAACGTATCTTAAATACTAATGTTCTCTCTCGAGCAACATTAGCTTCCTAAAACATACTTAACCACCTATTCTCATGGAGCTAAGCGTAGATTAAGACATGGAGCACACATTCATTATTTCCAATCAAAACATCTACCTATTCTCATGGAGATGATTCAACTTTTAAGCATAGATTATCATTAAAAATCGACTCTCGCCCTCAATTCAACGACACTAAACAAGATAGCAACACCTATGTTAAACCATAAACAACACAACCAATGCCAAAGGTAGAAATAGCAATTCAAACTATATACATGGTGATCATGCCTAACCTAAGCTAAAACAAACTACTCACACATATTGAAATTATAGATTGCAATTAAGCCAAGAATCATTAAGAAATGAATTGAACTAGAGTACCTTAACAAGATGCAATTTGAAGAGCAATCAAACATAAATATATGAAAATAAAGGCAAACAATAACTAAGCAACATGAATTGAATCCAATGTAAATAAAGATAGAGATTACTCTTTGATGAACAAGATGAATGGATGATTCAAAGTAATTCCTTCCAAAAGCTCCAATGAAATACACCAATGGTTGAAGAAATCCAAATGGCAAAGTGTTACAATAAGGAATGAAACTAAGATTGAAAATGAAATTGCAAAAGTGTTTGAATTGAAAATGAAATTATACTTAACACTAACTCTCTATTGAAATGAAAGCTAAGCAATTGAAGAATACATAAACATTACTCTAAGTGATGGGTGAAAACTGGGATGCAAATTGAGATGAAAGCTGAGATGCCCAACTCCTTCTTCCTCTTCTCTATTTATAGACTTCAAGGCATGTGGAGGTGGTGGTTTCATGATTGCTCCACCACACCTAAGGTGTAGGAGGGAGGTGCCACCCCTAAAGATAGGGTAGGGTGGCAAGGGAGGCTTGGCAGCAGAGATAAGAAGCAAAATGAATTTAATTGGACCCAATTGCTTTTTAAAAGAATCGCGAAAAGCTGCTGCCACCCATTTCGCTCGACCCGAGCAAGCCCGCTCGACCTGGGTGAGCGACCATCAGGTATCTTGACAGAAACATCAGAATGTTGCCAGAAAGTGAAAATTGCCCCGCTCGACCCGAGCCATATCGCTCGACCTGGTCGAGCGGATCCCCTGTTCCTTAGTCTTGGATTCTGCAACTGATCAGAAGCTACCGGAAGTTAAAGAACACTTCGCTCGACCGAGCCATTATGCTCGACCTGGTCGAGCGGCCTTCAGGATGGCTTTAATCAGCTTCTGATCTCAAGTGTAGTTTCAAGGATGCTCGAGCCACCTTGGCTCAACCCAGATTTGGTCGAGTGGCTTTCAAATGGCCTATTTTGGCCCTCGTTTCGACTCATCTTCTTGACTTGGCTTATCATGCCTTGCTTCCTTAAGTTTTCGGAGTTGAATGAGCAGCGTATGCATCAAAAGTGCTTGAGTTTTACCTGAAATTCAACAAAACAACAAAACACCAAACCAAGCGTAAAATCTTATATAAAACAAGCATCGCTGCATCAAATCTCAACATAATTCAATTAAACAATGGGGATAAAGTATGAATAAAATGTAGCTAACAATATCCAATAACCAACCTTGTAAAGGGGAGATTCTTTCAAGAAGCTCGAGCTTTTCATATAATAATATACTCGGCAAAAATTCCTAACAATGTAGCAGAAACTCAAAAAGACAAAACGTGGAAGAAAGGCATGGAGGTTGTGATTAAGGTGTCAAACACAAATTGAGAAACAACCAGTAGGTTGTAAGTGGGTGTTTACCATCAAATACAAAGTTAATGGTACATAGAAAGATTCAAAGCCACATTGGTCACAAAGGCTACACTAAGACCTACGGGATCGATTATTGAGCGAATTTTTCACCAGTTGCCAAGCTAGATACAATTTGGGTACTTCTATCAGTTGTTGCAATCCAAGACTAGAAATTATTCCAATTTGACGTAAAAATGCATTTCTTCATGGAGATTTTGAAGAAAACTCTATATTGAAGCACATTAGGGATTCTCACAAGATTACAAGATTGGATAAGGGTGTAAACTAAGAAAGGCATTGTATGGTCTCAAGAAATCTCCAAGAGTATGGTTTGGGAGGTTCACAAAGGAAATGAAGAAAAATACGTATCATCATAGCAATGCAGATTACACATTGTTTCTCAAAAGGAGACGTAAACTATTGACTGGCCTAATAATATATGTGAATGACATGATAAACACTGGCAATGACATAGAGGAGATAAAGGTGTTGAAAGAGAAACTACTCAAAGATTTTGAAATGAAGGTTCTTAAAAGACTGAAATACTTCCTAGGATTTGAAGTCCTTAGGTCAAAAATTGGGATCTTCATTTCTCAATGGAAGTACGTGCTTGACTTGTTTGTAGAAATTGGGATGATAGACTCCAAACCAGTTGATACTCCTATTGTGGTTAATTATGGGCTTCGAATGACTAAGGAAGCAAAACCAGCAGACAAGGAAAAATATCATAGGCTAGTTGGAAAGCTAATCTATTTATCACATACAAGACCAGACATTGGTTATGCGGTAGGGTTATAAGTCTGTTTATGCATAAGCTTCAAGAAAAACATATGAATGTTGTGTTACACATTATAAGATAATTAAAAGAAGTTGTCAAAAGAGGGCTTTTTTCAAAAAGGGTAATAATCTAGAAATAGAAGCCTATATTGATGCAGATTGGGCAGGAAACTCTAAAGATAGAAGAACAACTTCCGGCTACTTCACTCTAGTTGGAGGGAATATGGTTACTTGGAGGAGTAAAAAACAAAAAGTTGTAGCTTTCTCAAGTACTGAAGTAGAGTATTGAGGTATTCCTCGAAGAATATGTGAAGTTTTTATGGATTATGAAACTTCTGATCGAGCTAGGATTCTCTTCTACAAAAACTTGTAGACTTTTTTGTGATAGCAAAGGATCCATCAATATTTCAGAAAATCCACTTGAACATGACCGAACAAAAAATGTGGAGATGGAAAGACGTTTTGTCAAAGAAAAGATGGTTGTAGGAATCACTTGTTTACCCTTTTTTCGATCCGAGTCCCAACTAGCTGACATTTTGACAAAAGCAGCAGCAAGTAAACCATTTGCAGAAGTCTTGGCCGAGTATAGGAGATCCTTCAACTCAACTTGAGGGGAGTGTAGGAATATTAAAGATTCTCAAATATTGTAAATATGAGAACAAAATAATTAAAGTAATTTTTCCCAAGAATAGCAAATGTAAATATAGTAATATTCTTAATATATAGTATGTCCTTTTACATATTTTTGATTATTCAGAAATAGTAATATTCTTAATATATAGTATAGAGATGGCCATGGGCCGGTTTATTCGTATCCGATTCGAAAAAAATTCAAACCGGCCAAGAATCGGGTTTGAACCGGCTCGAACCGGTATAATTGATTGGTTCGGTTTGGTTCCAAAAAAAATTTTGAACCGGACCCGAACCATTGAACCGATTCGATTCGAACCGATGAACCACCGAAATGGTTCAAAAAGCCCGAACCGAACCGGTGAACCGAATCGGACCGAATCGAACCACTTAACCGAACCAAATCGACCCACTTAACCGAACCAACTCAAACCACTTAACTGAACCGTTGAATCGGTCCTTCCAACGTCTCTTTTTTGGAATTTTGAATTTTTCCATCCATATTCACTATAAATACCCACTCAAACATTCACTTATTCCTCACATCTTTTCAACTCTAATTCTCTATAAGAAATTTACTCTCTACTTCTTTTTACAATTAGTAAACATATTGATTTGAACATCAACAATCGTATGATAGCTATTTGCAAGAAATATAATTTGCGCGATAAAGTATTTTCTATTTCTGTTGATAATGCAACAGCAAACACTAAGGCAATAGAATATTTGATGCATGAGTTTTCATTTACTAAGATTTTAAATGGTGAGTTTTTACATGTTAGATGTAGTGCGCATGTACTTAATTTATCTGTTCAAGAATGTGTAAAGAAATTATCACCATTGTTAGATCCTATTAAAACGGTAATTAGGTGGACAAGGAAAGAGGGAAAGTATAAAAGAAAATTTAAAAAAATGTGTGTGGAAGCTGGGTTGCCAAAGAGAAAATTTAGTCTAGATACACCAATACTGGAACTCCACTTATAAGTTATTAACTCAAGCTATTCAATATCGTGAAATTCTGACTTATTTATATAACAATCGTATTAATGATCCTACAACCATGATTACAGATGCCCATTGGAGCCTTGCTATTTTAGTTCATAAAACTCTTGTTGTTTATGATCGTGCTACTAAAATATTTTGTTATGTATATCAGCCAAACATTCATTTAGTTATTTTAGAATGCATAAGAATAGTACATGAGATTACTAATAATATGAATGTTGATGTGTTAAAGGATGTGCTTCAAGATATGATGGATAAATGGTTATCATACTTTGAAAATATTCCTTATATTTATGGTGGTGCTTGTATTATTGATCCAGCTGTTAGGGTAGAAGGTTTACGTAAATTGTTACAATTTTATTATGTTTCTCTCAATCGACCTACTTATGATGTTGATGGTTATATTGAATCATGTAAAAGACTTTTACATAATCTTTACAATTATTATGTTTCTATATATAACTCGGGGACTTCAAGTAACAATGCACCATTTGAAGGTGTACAAACGTATGATCCATTTATTTCTAATATTCTCAATAGTCAAAATCGATTTGCTACATCTTCTAGCTCCACCCGTCAGTCCATGGAAATAGATGATTATTTGTGTCATCAGTTTGAATTCCAAGAAGATCACGAAATCCTAAAATGGTGGCGACAAAAATCCGCTAAATTTCCTATTTTGGCTAAAATTGCAAAGGACATCCTTGCGATTCCGGCCTCCACTATTGCTTCGGAGTCTGCCTTTAGTGCAGGTAGAAGAGTTTTAGATGAAAGGAGGTCTCGACTTGCTCAAGATACCATCCAAATGTGCGTTTGCAAAAAGGATTGGGATCAAGCCGAACAAAGAACACAAGGCTTAAGGAATGATGATGATCAAGAAGATGATGACCCGTTGATGCTGATGGACACGGATACATCGATCTGATCTCCCCCAGAAGAAGATGAAAGCGACTCTGATTAGACTATTTCAACAACAACAAACTACAACAAAAAAGGTACGTAAATAGAACTACGTGGACTTTGATTCCTTCGGGATACGTAGGCAACTTAGTATTTATACTAAGTCCAAGTCCATTCCCCCTCTTTTTTTTAATACGTTAATTATGTATTATTTGTAATTTTGTATAATATTTAATGAGATAATAAATTAGTATATTGATCATTATTTATTGTATTTATTTTTTTATTGGTTAGTATGATAAATATTTATAAATATAAAAAAATAATTTGAATTTGAACGAATTATTCAGCATCGAATCGAACCTTGAATCGGTCGTGAACCGAACCTTGATTCGACTCGAACCGAAAAAAAGTTCGGTCGAACCGGAACTAGTTTACGATTCGGTGGGCTCGAACCGGGACCGAATCGAACCGGTCATGAGCAGTTCAGGTTCAAAAAAGTATCCGAACCGGTGGCCGATTAAAACCTGAACCGGTCCGAACCGAGCCATGGCCATCTCTTATATAGTATGTCCTCTACTTAATATTATGTTTCATTATGAACATCCCTAATGAGATGTGTTGCGCATATTTTAATAGTAGTTGTTAATGATGGTTTGAGAGAAGTTGAAATTGCTATTTTGAAAGTCCGAGTTGTAATAATTGCGAGGCCTTCCCGTCAACGCTACAAGTTTAAGGCATGTATTATAGAGCAAAATTTAACTTACAAGGTTCGCATTAGCTTAGACATTGAAACAAGGTGGAATTTCACTTATATAACATGCTTAAATTACACGGACATTTAGGAAGACTTATAAAAATTTAAAAATAATATTCTCTTTTTATGTTAAAGAGCTTATTAATTAAGGTAGGTGATGCACCTGATAATGATTGGGATAGGGTTGTTGTGTTTTTTTTTCTTGAGATTTTCTGTGATTCTACTTTGAGTTTGTCTAGATTAAGATACGTCAAATAATCCTCATCCACTAACAATGTAAACCCACAAACAAATAAGAGATTAAGGAAACCTGTGATGTGACATTGTGGGCTATAGAGTAACCTCGAGGGTATTTACCACTATAAATACTTCAAGCCTCCTTAATATTCAAGTACGTATTATTAACACAGTCATACGTAGAGATTCTTATTCTCTCTAAGTACTTCATTGCATTCAGTTCCCTTAGCTTTCAATTAGGCTTGTCAAACAGATAAGGTTGGGCTGGGTTTGTGTTCAGGTTATGTATAACTAGGTCAGAAAATCCACAACCCTAACCCAACCTGCAACAGATCAGGTCGACCTGATTTAGACCCACCTAACCTGTTTATAGTTTTTTGTTTTCATTAAGGTTTTAAACATTGAATAAATCTAATTTTTTGGGCTTTAACTTTAAACTTTATGTTTTTTTTTGATTTATTTTGTATTCACTATGAAAAATAAGAAAATATTAAATGAATTAAGTTTATGCTATACTTATGGATTAACTCAGAATTAATAAATTGAATTAAATAGGTTATACAGGTTTGTTTAAGGTTTAAAATTTTGACCTGAACCTAACCTATTTAATAAACAGATCAGGTCGGATCGACCATTTAATTAATTGGGTCAAAAGTCACAATCCAAACCTACTTATTTCGCGTTTGCTTCAGGTTGGGTAAGTTTTCGTCAGCCTACTTTCAACATTTATAAGAGCATTTTTTGTTCTTTATTTATTACGGCCTTACTCCATAAATAAACCCTAGGTAAGTTCCTTCAAGCTAAAGTCCACGGTATCTCATCAGGGATTGACTTGTGTGTAGCCGGTCCCTATAGACACTCTTTGGGCCCTTTGCAGAGAACTTTTTTTTAAGCTTTTTTTTCCAAAATATTTGGACTAATAAGAGCCTCCCCAAACTAATTGGAAAAATAAGTTTTTCCTTGCAAACCGCTACTTGAAGTAGCGTTTTTATCATTTCTGAATAATCGAAAAAAAAATTTTATGTTGCATAGTGAACCGCTACTTCAAGTAGCGGTTTTGGTCCTCATAATTTTTTTTTTTTTTGTTTCCTAATAAACCGCTAAATGGAGTAGCGGTTTTACCTGCTGTATTTTTTTGTTTTCCAAGTACTAGAAAAATATTAAAAAAAAAAAAAGAAAAAAAAATTCATGGGCAAAACCGCTACATGAAGTAGCGTTTTGGTAAAAATGGGAAAATGCTACTTTATGTAGTGGTTTGCTGGCAAGTATTAAAAAAAAATTATTTGCTCCGTAGGACAAAAACGCTACTCCAAGTAGCGATTTCCATGTAAAAGCTTATTTTTCCAATTAGTTTGGAGAGGCTCTCATTAGTCTAAATATTTTGAAAAACAAAACTTTTAAAAAAAAGTTCCGTTGCAATTCATTACAAGTGAAATGACGTGTTCACTTTTAAGTTGCCAAGATTGAAAAAACAAGTTCACAATAACATCATCAACAATCCAAATTAAATCAAATTATATTGATTCTAATTGCGTCCAGTCTCGTACATCAACAATAAGTAAACTAAAATCTTAATATTAAAATTAGTTGCAAAATTATTTTGACAAAGCCAAACTTCAAAATTACAAATTAACACATCAAACTAAACTACACATATATAGAGAATATTAATCTAAGCACACCGGCCACCACAGTCCATTGATTTTTCCAGCTTTCTTGGTCATATTATAAATATGTATTATTGTTCTTGATTAGCTTTTAATTTCCAGCTATTAATTTGTTAATAATTATATAGATAGATGTGATGTATGCAATTATTTATAAAAAATATTAGTCTTCAAGTAATTGGTTTTTCATTTAAATACTCCTGTGGTCGTGCCATGTACCAATTTATTTTGAATTATTAGAAGTATATTTTTAATGATAACTTTTTTTTAGATGATGTTGCAAATTGCAAAACTAAATATATTCGTCTATTGATTTTTTTTCAACTTAAATAATTAAAAAAAGCGCAATCCATAATTTTAGTTCACACATTGCAAATACGCAATCTATTGAAAAACGTAAAATAATATAATTTATTTTGATTGAATTATTAAGAAATTATGAGTTATTATAATTATTTAATAATAGCAAAAGTAATTTTAAGAAATATATCCGTCCATTGATTTTTTCAATTTTGGACTATTATCAATTCTCGAATCTTTTCCCAAAATATTGTAATTTAGGAAAATAATTCCCACTTTACGTGAAAGGGAAAAATAATTCCCTATCTACCGTCCACGTAGGACTGGCTGAGAGAAATATTTTTTTTTTGGCCTTTTTTTAGCTAAACCGCCACTTTAAAAAGCGGTTTTGGTATAACATCTAGTGTAAAACGCTATCTCATTTGGCGTTTTGTTTAAAGCAGTAAAAAAAATATGCAACATACCTAAACCGCCATCTAAAGTGACAGTTTTAGTTGGTTCCTAAAACCTGCTTATTTCCCTTCCTCCTTCATTTGTTGATGCAATTCATCACAGCACACCGCCATCAAATTTTTTTTCTTCTTCAATCATTCACCCTGTCTCACTCACTTACTGTTGAGAACTATCATTCTGCAGATCATGGGTAAGGAGTACAAGTTGTTATGCTTGCACATCATGCCATATGTTGCTGCTGCTCAAGTAAGAAAGCTACATTGGTATATTAGAGGCAAAGCCACATGTTGTTGTTGGTCAGATGCAAAGCCACGTGTTGCTGCAAGGAAGAAAGCTACATTGGTATATTAAGCTTCATGATCAGCACTAACACTTGTAAGTAACATCATGAGCGGTTCCATTTGAATTGGTTGTTCATTTGCAAGAACCAAGTCAGATGTAGCAACATAAACCGCCACTTAAGATAGCGGTTCATATAGGAACCCAAAATTAAAAAAAATGGCGTTTTACCTTCAGAACCAAACCGCTGTTTCATTTAGCGGTTCATGTTGGTAGATTGAAAAAAATGAAAGTCCATCCTACGTGGACGGTAGATGAGGAATTATTTTTCCCTTTGATGTAAAGTGGGCAATATTTTTTTTAAATGCAATATTTTGGGAAAAGAGTCTCAATTCTCTAGCTATATGGATGTGATGTATGCAATCATATCATATCATATCATACTATAGTAATTCTATTTAGTTGATTTCGAATTTAATATGTTCAATTGAATGAAAAAAAAAAAGTTATATATCAGGTAAATAATTAAAATAAAGGTCAGTAACTATGTTTTGATTTAAAAAATCATGTATTTGATAAATTTAATACAATAGTTACTACTTACATTATTATTTCAAACTGTTTTTGTATATATTTTACACTAACAAATTCGTGCATTGCACGAGTTTCTATACTAATTATTTATAAAAATAATACTTGTTGGCATAAGATTGGTTTAATTTGGTAAATGGTTCAACATATATACAAGCAATTTCAGCCTTAACATTAAAATGAAGCAATATCCAGTAATAGGGATGACAACGGGTCGGATCTGGACCGGGTCTAGATGGACCCGGATCCAGATCCGTTTTCACAAGTAAGACCCAGATCCGGATTCGGATCCGCAGATCTAAATTTTGAGGACCCAGACCCAGATCCATGGATACTCCAGATCCAGTATCGAATATGGGTCCAAAATAGGTCCGACTTATTTTTGCGTGTTTTATTAAATTTTGCATCGTATTGAAATTGCGATTGAATTATATATATTGATTGATTCTACCATCAAAATTACATGTTAGCTCAAATAAGATAAACCAAAAAAAAATTCACTTGATAGCTCCAACCATGAACTAAAACAATTGTAGCCAGAATATCCACAACACTAATAATGAATTACTTGCTCATGCATTTTCATATGCGTTATATTGTTTAATGGATTCAATGATAATTAGTTTACTCTAATCAAAAGAAATAATCAAAGCAACAAAATAAAAAGAATTACAGTATATTAAAATTGGACAAATTATTGAACAAACTCTTCTTGAATGGTGTTTGTAGCGTGATCAAAATAAAAACGGGTCTCAAAGATCCACGGGTCCGGGTCTGGGTATTTGATTGAGACCCGGATCTGGATCCATCAATTTCAAAAGGATCCAGACCCGACCCGGATCCAACGGGTCTAAAATTTTAAGACCCATACCCGTAAAAACCACTACAAAAAAAATGCAATTTTTCGACTACCCAAAATAGTCGGAATTTGGTCGGTATAGAGTTATAGGTATTTTCTGACTAACTAGTCTAGTCGGAAATTAGTCAGAAATTTCCGACTACCCTTTAGTCGGAAATGGGTCGGTAAGCACTATTTCAGGATCAAACCAAAAATGACCAAAAAAAATTAATAAAATTTTTCCGACCATTTTTTCCGACCAGATTCCGACCAACTGGTCAGTCGGAAAAAACCAAAAAAGTTTTTGAATAATGCGTCCGTCACACCGCAGTGGCACTCAATTAGCTCCGATCGCCCGTGGCGCGATGACCCTCACATAATCAGCAGACCAATGTTGCTGGGGAGCTTCGAACACAGGACCATATGAGATATATGCTCCAACCAACAAACCAAGAGTCGATTAGTGATACTCTTTGTTTCGATTAGTGATACTCTTTGTTATGTTATTGAATTTATAACATAATATTACTCCTTCCATTTATTCTTCTTCTTCTTCTTCTTCTTCTTCTTTTCTTCTTCTTCTTCTTCTTCTTCTTCTTCTTCTTCTTCTTCTTCTTTTTTTATATATGATTACTCGTATTTGTACATTATTATTACTTTATTAGTTATTTAGTCGTATTAGTCGTATTAATGCATTTTATTAGTCGTATTAGTGTTTCATTAGTATAATATTAGTTGTATAAGTATATTACTACTCGTATTAGTCGTATTAGTATTACTCGTATTAGTTGATTAGTGCATTCTTCGTATATTATTACTCGTATTAGTTGTATTAGTATATTGTTACTCGTATTAGTCGTATTATTAGTGTACCATTAGTCGTATTAGTATAGTAATGGTCGTATTAGTGCATTATTAGTACTTTATTAGTTATTATTTGATTAGTAAAAAAGAAGAAAACCAATCAAAATGCTACCCATAGGTTTCGAACACAAGACCTACTAGACACAAGCAACATCACTTACCAACTGAGACAACTACCTATACATGCTATGAAACAGCGCCTAACATTTATAAATTAGTCCTCCAGGCCACTATTAAGATAAAATAATTCCTTAATACCACCGACCAAATACCGACCACATTTTAGTCGGAAAATGTCGGAATTTCCGACTAACACATGTTAGTCGGAAAATCAGTCGGAATTTCCGACTATTTCGGTTAGTCGGTAGTTTTTTGGTCGGTAAGTTGCCTTTTTTTTGTAGTGAATGAATCTGGATCCACGGATTCGGGTTAGGTCCAAGATCCATTGCTATCCCTAGCAGTAATCATTCAGGTTCAAGATTACATATAACAATATTAAGTCAATTTAATACTGCAGACACACAGGCAAACACACACAGACAAACACACAGCCTTAACATCTGAATTGGGTATGTATTAAATAGTGTAAGATTTATTTTAAACTAAAAAGTTGTAAATGATTAGTTAAAAAGTTATCGGATACTCCATTCATTCCTTAAAGTTGTACACACAACGAATGTTCACAGGATTTAAGAATCATAGAATCTTTTAAATGTTAGATAAATTCTTTTATTGAATAATAAATTTATTAGAGGAAAAGTGGGGACCATAAGCATTAAAACTATTAAAATAAAATTATCGAAAAAAAAATATGGAGATTACATCTATTAAAAAAAGGTTTTAATAAAGTTAGTTGAAAACGTGTGGATACCATAACACAGTATAAAAATATTAAATAAAGTTACTGTAAATTTGTGGGAATCACAAGCATGAATAAAATATTTAAATGAAGATAAATAGTCCAAAATTTTTTATATAGGTAGAAAGATTACTTATGTGAATCATAAATGGAACATTACAAATGATAAATTAGAACAATTTTACGAAACAAATTTACTATATAACTTTTACATAAAAATTGTAATATACACTATGGTTAAAATCAAGAAGGTAGAAATATGAACTTTAAAAGGATTGATAATACTATCCAATAGTCATATTGATTAGGTGAAATTATTTTAAATAAAACACATTTGTCATAAAACGTTTTAGATAAGCGTGTTTGGTTTGGAGTAATATTTGGGATGGATGATCTATTTTCCAAGGTGGGGGCACAAGTAATGAAAAAGTGTGCCAAAACAGACTTGTTTTTTTTTATCAAATTTTGAAAATGGGTATGACTAACCCAAACAAAAAGGTGAAGAAGTAACTCACTTATAAGTTTATGAAAAATTACCTAATAAAATTTAATGTTTTCATAATTTTTCTATAGTAATTCTACCTACTGATTAATCATTAATAATCCAGCTTTAGAGGGGTATTTGCCTAGAATAAACTTTGGTAACCAGATGACCTGTTATAGTAGGTAATTCATGAAAAAAAAGTAAACTAAACTTTAATTTAAAATTAGAGAAAGTTTTGGAAAATTTACATAAAAATTCTGAATAATAAAAATGATAAATTTCTTTTAACATTTATTAATTATTTTTTCGACATTTTATTTTAATTTATCGTTTTTTAATAAAACTAAAACTTGCTATAGCGGTACATTTCAAAAAAAAATAAACTTGCTATAGCGGGACATTCGGTTACCGGGTTTACTCTAGAAAATTACATCTCAAAGTTGGGATTATTCATGGTTAACTAATAGATAATTATTATAGGAAAAAATCATGAAAATTGTGTATTATTCTAGGTAGTTTTTCCTAAGTATAAAGAAGGTCCACTACTAAAACCAACCAACTGGTAGCAGTAGGAGTTACTCCTTAGTTAATAAAGTGATGTACTCGTTCTTTCTCTGATGTAAGACAACTCATATGTGGGTAACAAATGAGACATTCTAGTAAAAACACTTCAAATAAGCGTGTTTGGTTTGAAGTATTCATCGAATGAATGACCACTTTTCCTGGTGGCATTAGTAATGAAAAAGTGTGCGGAAAAGGCTTATGTTTATTTGCAAGATCTATCATTTTTTTAAAGATGGGATTATTATTAAAATAATCAACACACTGCACCAGGAAATCTATACCGTTGACATAATCTCCCGGGAAGAGAAAAAAGCCATAAGACCAGTCTATAACCCCAAAAATTGTTATCATAGAGTGGCCACCATATGTTAATAAATTTAATCCACACAAAAAGGTTTCTTTTCCAGTAGGTATTGTTAATAATCAATTTAATCAAACTTTTTTGCTGATAATTAAGGCCACATAAAATATTATATATGTTTTCGCGTAGAGCATTAATTATTAGACTATTATGATGTTTATATTTTTTAAATTTTTGAATAGATTTGTGGCGGCTAATTTTGTGTCCAAACATAAATGCACTTTAAAATAGAGGACAAAATGAATAGAATCGCACAGGAGTCTATGAGCCAACTTTACACAAACTTGGGAGGAAGAGAATAATGGACAATACATATATAAATATAGACCAAAAAAAAAAAAAAAAAAAAAAAAATTATTGAATGAAGTGTCTGTTTGATCTCTAATCATAAATGCAGGGTGCTGTGGGTAGATCTAGCTAGCAAAGTGAGATCACCACCAACATGTGACATGCTAAGAAAGGAGTGGACAAACATCAAACTATCAATAAAGTTTGAATACTCATTTTCCAACCTTATTTCTTCACTTACTCACCCAAGGACAACATCAAACCATGTGAAAACCCAAGTCTTTACTTTTTTTTAATATTATAGTATTATTTTTTCCATTCTTTTCATTTTAATACTTTTTATGTTCAAATAACTATTAATATTAGAAATATTACCTAATTATTCATAATTTTTAATTTATAATTAATTTTTAACCTATAGCTTAACTAAAATATAGTCAAGTGAGATCTAATTTAATTCGTTTAAATATTAAAAATTCTAAAAAGAATTAATCTAATATAAGAAATTAATATTACATATAAAAATTATTGATTGAGTCGAATCAAATAAGATTTCATCAGACTATTTTGAATTTATGGATTAAAAATAATTTACCAATCAATTATGATCCATAAATAATGTTAAAAATACAACTAACAAAACTAAATAAGAGAGTATCTCCGGCCACTATACATAGACTTATTAGTATAAAAACTCATGCAATTTACGAATTTATTATGAGTATAAATTATATAAAAGTATAACTTTAAAGAATAATGCAATTAATATTATTGTGATTAAATTTATCGAATATATGACTTTCTAAAGCAAGAATTAGATACTTATTTTTAATTTAAATTTTTTATCAAAAACAATACTTTTTTATTCAAATAAATAAATCAAATTTAGGTTAGATATATAAAATTGCTATAACAAATTATATAAATATTTTATTTAATTTATCTACAATTCTAAAAAAAAATCCTAAACTCGGTAAATATTTTCATGTAATTAACTATCATCTATTAAAATAGTTTTATTTGTAAGGCTCCCTAAAAATGACATTTGTTATTTTTCTATATTTCCTAATAGAAGTATATTTTAATCATTCATATAGGAACTTAATTTAGATGAGAAGGAAATATTTGATTTGAGAGACTGAAAGGATAGCCCAATTCCCCAAACAACTCTCCAAATTTAAGTTGGTAGCTCTTAGTATTAAATTTGAGATTTTGATGTGCCACGTTAAATACGAGTCTTTATTGATATTTTAGAGGCTTTGGAGGTAAAATAGTTACTCTTAAGATATAGATAAATATCTATTTGGCCCATTAATTTTGACTACGATCAATTAAATCTAAATTTTTTTTAATAAGACAATATTGTTTTACTCAATAATCCTAATTAATTAAGTGAGAAAAATACAATAATTAACTAACAAGATTTATTACCCAGAATCTATACTAGTAGAATTAACGTCATTTGCTACTATACAAATGTGCTTATTTGCTACTCAATTTCACATTGCGGCAAATGGAAGGGTAGCAAATAACCAAAAGCTTTTTGTTGTTAGTTAAAGAACCACAACAAATAAAAATTATTATGTGCGAAGAGAATTAGAGTAAATAGAAAGGTAAATAGCTGTGTAAAGTTTTTCAACTGAGAGAAAAAAGGAGATTGAAGTGGGTGACTTGTCATGTAGCTTTTTGCTATTGTTCAATAAAAAACAACAATAAAAATTTTTATTTGTTGTTAATGTTTAAAATAGTAGCAAAAAATATTTATTTTTTTCATGTGAAATTATCAAAACAGTAACAATAATTACATTATTTGCTATGTTTGAGATTTAAGTAGCAAATAAATAACAGCAAATTAAATTTAGGAAAATTTGCCAAGAATAATCCCAACTATCACCCGTTGGCCAGAAATAATCTCAACTATTGATTATTTTTTAATAATCCTAACTATTGATAAAGTTTGCTAAAAACAGTCTCACTCTATTGTTAACCGGCTGTAGCAGGTTTTTTTGAGTAATTTTTTTTACCTTTTTTTTTTAACTCTCCTTCATCAAATTAGGTATAACATACCCTTCATCCTCTTCATCTTCTTCTTCATTCATCCTCAACCCTAAAACTTTATTCATCCTTCATCCTTCCTTCATGGTCAAGATCTAAAAGCTTCATCCCTTTAAGATTCAATGAATTCTTCTTCTTCTTCTAAGTATTCAAACCCTAATCCCAAATATAGGGGTGCAATTTGTGGTGGAAGCTTGCTCATCAATGGAGGAAGGAGTTTAATGGGTTTATGAACATGGAACGGGTAAATCGGTTTTTGAAGATGAAAGGGTAGGTTTACCTAATTTGATGAAGGAGAGTTAAAAAAAAGGTAAAAAAAAAATTACTCAAAAAAACCTGCTACAACCGGTTGAAAATAGAGTGGGACTGTTTTCAACAAACTTCATCAATAGTTAGGATTATTAAAAAATAATCAATAGTTGGGATTATTTCTGGCCAACAGGTAATAGTTGGGATTATTCTTGGCAAATTAAAAAATAATCATCATCTACATCAATAAATTGTTGTGCAAGTCTGCAACTACTAAAAATCAATTACCCAATTACATTAGCAAATTAAAGGCAAAAAAAAATCAAAAGTAAATAAACCATTAAACCTACAGGAGGTAATTAAAAAGACAGAAAGTAAATACTAAAACCCAATTACCCATTTCCCAAATGAAAGTTTGATGCCAATTGCAATTGCCATGAATATTCTTATTTCTTATACCTGGTATATGCCAATTATACGGTATACCCAGCATATTGAAACAATAGTTTAAAATGCCCAGCAAATTGCAACAATAGTTTAAAATACCCAGCAAATCTGAATAAACGAATAATTTATCAATTTATGTCATTGTTACTGTGAAATAATTTTTACTGTACTTTTCTTTGAAATTGAGATTTTAGAATTATATTCAAAAAAAATGAAATTGATATGATTTACTTGAAACAAGAAAGAACCTTGGCCTTTGGTAATCACTAAACTAATGAAAATAATCTTGAAGAAGAAGACAACCAAGAATAGAAAGAGTCAATTTTAGAAACAAGAATTAATTATTCTATGGTAACTTTGGAAACATAAATTATCATTATTATACCAGTATAATAAGTGTGTTATAAACTTATAATGGGGAGCCATGTGAATACCAATTTATGAAATTTACAAAAATAAAATTTGTACAAAATAACAGAAATTTTGGGCCTTCAAATTTTTGTTGATAATTGGAGCCCTGTGCTAAAGCCCAGATTGCCCTCCTTATTAGCCGGGCCTAGTGCTAGATAAATGTTTTCTAACGCGTCGTTTAAACGCTAGAAAGACAAAGCTATGCAAACAATATTTATACACCCTAAATACAACTATAATGAATATAGAGGTAAGTTGGGGATCGAACCACAAAGACAAGGGTAAGCAAGGTTAGGTGCAAGGTGTAGGGAGTGTAAATGATATGAGTGAAGGGTGTTTAGACTACACTACGAAAACAATAAACAAGATTAAGATAAGCAATGAAAGACAAACGGGGATGGTAAGGATCCACCCTAGGTTGGTTCTAAGTTCTCATAGAATGCTAGGTCAAGGGAGATCGAACGTGAATCGATCGAGACACTCTAGATAGCGAGGGGAAGTTGATGACATATAGCCATGCGAACGACCCATAATCGCCCTATGTCTCACTTAGGAGTGGCAGGACAAGATTCACATCGAATATCAATCAAACAACCCACA
This sequence comes from Amaranthus cruentus, assembly GCA_019425755.1. NCBI lineage: Eukaryota > Viridiplantae > Streptophyta > Magnoliopsida > Caryophyllales > Amaranthaceae > Amaranthus > Amaranthus cruentus. The sequence continues at coordinate 9,858,547 of CM033451.1, read as the reverse complement.
ACAAACCTCAACCCTAATCTAGCACATGAACAACAATCACCAAATTAAACCTAGGGTTTCACCAAACCAAAACCCCTAAGAGAACTACTCTACCATATTGAAAGCAACTATAACTAAGAACAAGGAAGAAGACATGATTGAAAGCATTAGGGCAAGATGAAAACAAGCAAAAGGCAAAGATAAAGCAATAACTCTAACTATTAACTACTCTACAAAGCAATAAGAAGAACAAAGGCAAGATTGAAAGACAAACAAAAAAGATTCAAAGCAATAATCAAAACTAAGAAGAACAAAACATTAAATGGCTTGAATGAAAGATAAACAAAGTAAGAGAGCAATAAAGAAAGTAAACTTACAATAAACTTGAAGATGGAAAGTAGAGATACAAAGCTTGAATGAAAAGGAAAGCAATAAAACTAATCTAGGGCAATTGAATGTGAAAGAAAGCAATAAATGATGTTCTTAATGGAAGAGAGGGTTTCTATCCATCAAAGCATGAGGGATTCATTCAGAAAAATGCCTTTATATAGGCTACACAAGGTGGGGGAAATAACCCTTAAGATCCTACGTGGAATAAGCTAGCGAAGAAAACAAGTCGCAGGAATTTAAGCAACATTCGGCCGAATCTCAAGGGCTATTCGCCCGAATCTGGGCCATTCGCCCGAATTGGATTGCTTTGGGGTTTCCAGTAGCATTGAAACTCTTGCACATTGAGACTTGAATACCATTCGCCTGAATAGAACTATACATTCGCCCGAATGTATGTAATTCGCCCGAATGGGCTTCTAATTCGGCAAAAACAGAAAGTGCTTGATGTTGCATTGAAACCCAGCAACAACATTTGACCGAATTAGGCATTCATTCGGCCGAATGGGAGTCAGCCAGCCATATATCCACTTTGCATTAGTTCTTTGAAGTGTCGGAATGGCGTGGGCCTTTGCGAGGACTTAGGGAAAGGCTTGAGACGCTCGGAAATGCCTCGGAACACGTGCCTCTTCTTCGACTTTGGTTTTTAAGCCTCGAACTCGATCTGTTTTACCTCGAGATCTCCCGAAAACACCTGAAATAACCTCTAACCACCATGGAGACATGAACAAGGTAAAATCGGGTGTAAAACGCATAAAACCAATGTAAAACATCGAGACTCGACACAAAAGTGGGGACATAAATGTGCTCTAAATCGAGCACATCAGTGCTAAATGCACTCTCCGATGCCACAGTAGATACGGGGACCGCTAGTACATCATGTGCTATCTTTCCCGTGATAGGAAACCTACTAAAATTAAACTTCCACCACCCTAAAATATCAAAGTTCTCACAATCTTCTTCAATATCTTCATCTAAATATTTCTCCAACTCAAGTTTCAATTCACCCTCTTTCTCATATTTGTGTTTCTTCCACTTGTTTTTCAACATTTCAATTTTTTTATGTGAGGGAACACAAGCATTATCATCTTTACTAGTAGCTGAAGTTTCTTCTTTATGAGCATCATTAGAGTGAGAACTTCTATACTCCTCAAATAAAAGAAACAAAGCTTCCTTCACCTTTTTTGCAAGTGAAGTTCCAACACTTGAACCATAAAACTCAACTAACATCCACTCAACATACTCAAGTTTATAACGGGGATCAAGTACCACAACAACAAAAATCAACAAATTAATTTTTTCTGGATCACCCCAATATTTATCATACTTTTCCTTCATTACACTAGCCATTAAAGACATTGCTATATCATCAGAATCCATTAACTCTTTCAATAGAGCAGAAATATTAACAAGTTCATGAAAAAATATGTTTGCAGTCACATATAAAGAGCCCGAAACACGCAAAGTAAGATCGTAAAAGCTTTCTAGAAACTGACAAAACCTTCTAACATTATCCCAATCATCAATTTCAGGTTTACACTTACCCTCTCTATCCTTTAAATGCACTAGTATAATAGGGATCTTCATCACAATACCTCTCAAATGCATCCTCAAGTGTAAGTGCGACCTCTAACATGAGATAGGTGGAATTCCACCTTGTACAAATATCAAGACATAATAACTTTTTAGTTATAATCTTAGCGGCTGCAATACACTTCTTAAACTTTAACAACCTTGCAGTAGATTGTTTGATAAACCTCACTGCTTGCCTAACACGCACAACAGAATTATCTACATGTTTCATTCCATCACTAACAACCAGTTTTCCAAGCATTAAGTTTTTTTTGCATATACCCCATAGCCACATCGTTTGAACTAGCATTGTCAACAGTTATGCAAAAAATTCTCTCAAGATCCCATTCAAGTAAACATTTCTCAATTGCCCTACCAATTTCATCACCCTTATGACTAGAGACAGGAGTAAAGTTCAATATTCTTTTTTGTAATTTCTAATCATTGTCTATGAAATGAGCAGTTAAGACCATGTAATTAATTTGTTGCACAGAAGTCCATGAATCAGTGGTTAAAGATACTCTAGAGTTGCAACTCTTTAAAAATGATTTTAACTTTCTTTTTTCAGTTAAGTATGTTTCATAGCAATCTTTTGCTACAGTAATCCTAGATGGTACATGAAACCTAGGCTCCATTAGACTACAAAAATACTTAAATCCTTGTCCTTCCACAAACTTAAAAGGCAACTCATCAACAATTATCATATATGACAAACCTTTCCTAAGCTTTCCTGCATCAAACTTATGAACAATTAAGCCACTAGAAGCACCTCCAGTTTCTTTAGCAACTTGAAATGAAAGCAAACTTTGTTTAGAGTCTTTAGGAACATTGTAAGGATACTTATGACACTTTGAAATGTGTGCCCACAAAGTGCTTGTTCCATTCCTCTTACTATTGTATTTGTATTGCACTGCACAGTAATTGCACTTGGCTTGTTGTCCAACATCTGTTTAAATCTTTGAGAAGTGATCCCATACACCGGAACGATCCTTCATTCGTATTCTAACAGTGCCAGTGGAAACTTTAGAGGTCGTTAAGGTCTCTGTTCCATCGTTACCAGTTGGGTTTGACATCTTGAAAAACAGAAAATATATTAGAATTTAAATCTAAACACATAAACCTAAATCAAACATAAATCAAGATCATAAATCAAGAACATAAACCTAAATCAGAACATAAACCTAAATCAGAACATAAACCTAAATCAAACATAAACCTAAATCAGAACATAAATCAAACATAAACCCTAAATCAGAACATAAATCAAACATAAACCTAAATCAGAACATAAATCAACGAATATAAACGAACATAAACAGGGGAAGATATAAACGAACATAAATAGTTGGGTAGTCGACTATAAACGAAAAACGAATATAAACGAAAAAATCTAAATGAAAAACGAATATAAACGAAAAACGAAAAACGAATATAAACAACAATAAGATCTAAACACAATCAAAGATTAAATCAAAAAAAGCAAAAAAACAAAAAAAATGAAAGGGGAAGACTTACTTGAACGCCGGCTTGAAGCTGGGTAGTCGACGGCTCGACGGGTGGAGTTGGGACGGCGGTAGGGTTTTGAAGTTGAAGGCTTGAAGCTTCTAGAGAGAATGAGAGAGCATGGGCAAAGTTTAGGTTTTCATAATGATGGAATTGGGACGGCTGGAGTACAGAAAAGAGAATGCTTACTTAGGGTTTTCATAAGGAGTTGGGACGGCTGGAGTACTAGTAGGTACTAGGTAGGGTTTTCAAAGTTGGGCCTGGGCAAACTTGGGCTTATTCCAAAATGTACATATGTAATTTCTTATTATTTCGGTTTTCGGTCTTAAAATTTTGGTTTTCGGTTTTTTAAAATCCCAAACCTAATCCAAACCTTAATATTTTGGTTTTTGAATTTTCAAACCTAATCCAAACCAAATTTAAAAATCACCAAACCATATTTGTTATTCGGTTTGGTCTGGTTCGGTTTGTGGTTTTAATCCGAATAAGTTTCACCCCTAACATTGTCCTTCTAGTTGTCTTTTGAAGATAGATTTGAGGAAGACTTATGTTACTTTAGAGTGGGATTTTATTAAAGAGATGATGATGGCACTTAATTTTCCTACCCACTTCATTAAAATTATTATGACTTGTGTATGTTCAGCCAAATTCTGACTGATTTTAAATGGTAGCCCTATGCCATTATTTAAATCAAGGAGAGGCATAAGGCAAGGTGATCCAAAGTCTCCTTTTCTTTTTGTGATTTGTATGGAGTATATTTCAAGATTGCTCAAAGCTTCTGAGGATCATATGCAGTTTAGATTTCATCCAAGGTGTAACAAACTTAAATTGAATCACCTCTGTTTTGCGGATGATTTGATAATTTTTTATCTAGGTGATTTGGAATTTGTAAGATTTATTCTTTCTTACTTGGAGATTTTTTCACATTCCTCAGGTTTAGTTGCCAATTCCACAAAGTCTAACATATATATCGCTAGAGTTTCTACTTCTTTGAAGGCTCATATTGTTGATGTTTGTAAGATCCCTTTAAGGTCTATGCCCTTTAGATACTTAGGAGTTTTATTATCTTCTAAGCGTCTCTCTTCTGCTGAGTGTGAACATATTGCAGTTAAAATGACATCTCAGATTAGATCGTGGCACGCCAGGAATCTCTCATATACAGCTCGTAAATGACATCTTGTATGTGCTGTTTTGATGAATATTACTAATTTTTGGTGCCAGATTATTGTTTATCCTAAGAATACCCTTAAACATGTCAATGCAACTTGCAGAGCTTACCTTTGGCATGGATAAATTGATTCCAATACCCCTGGAAATGTGAATTGCGCTAGAATTTGTACTTCAAAGAAGTTAAGTGGTCTAGGTATTCGTAATTTGGAAGTTTGGAATCTTACAGCTATGGGTAAGCTTGTATGGCACGTATCCTATATGCGAAGGTCCATGTGCGTGAGGTGGGTACATGGTGTTTATACTAAGGAAGGGAATTGGAGAGTTTTCAATGCCCAATAACTTCAAGTTGGACGTTTAAGAAGATATGCAAAGTGAAGGTTTTGCTTGGACAATGGGTGCATCATGAAACATACTCCATCAATCTGGTCTATCATGAGCTCTGAGGGGCTGGGTAGCCTGTTGCTTGGGCGAATTTTATTTGGAATAGAATTTCTATCCCAAAAGCTAGGTTCATTGTGTGGCTAGATGTTAATGAAAGACTGAAATCACGAGATAAATTCCTCTCCATGGGCCTTATAGCTACTGATGTATGTCTGTTATGTGGTTTGGTTTTAGAGTCTAATGCTCATTATTTTTTCTTGTGTGTCTTTAGCTCTCAATGTCTTAAAGACATTATGTATTGGTTTGGTGTTCATTGTATTGGTAATTTGGTATGTCTATTTATGATTTTGCATCCAGAAAATGGAGGGATACAGTCTATAAAAGGAAGAACTTGACTATAACCATTTGTAGTCTTACATATGGGGTGTGGAAGACACGAAATGGAGTTGTCTGGAATCTCCAAGTCCTATGGTGACTAGAGTAACTTGGTAGGTGAAGATTGAGGTCAAGATCAGGGTTATGCATAACCCAATCAAAGGTGTTAGTGTAGATCAACCTTGGATTAGAAGGATTTATGATTCTATTATATAGTCGTTCATTGTATAGTTATTGGTTTTTTTGTGTTTGTTTGGAGTTCTACTTTCTTTATGCATATGAAGAGTGGGTTAGGAGAAACTCTTCCTAGAAGGTGTGCTTAAAGTAGGTTTGTAGTTTCTCTTGATTTTGTAGTACTCTTTTTTACTTTTTTGTTATGGATTAATTAAAATTTTTCATTTTCCAAAAAAAAAAAACATGAAACCCTAACATAAGAAGTTAAACATCAATCAAACCAAAAACCCTAAATTGATTAATAAATATGGTTTGAGGTATTGTATAATAATCAATCATTAATGAACAAAGACAAAACAATGATTCACAATCAATTTTCAAAGAAATGAAAAATCCATAACAAATTAAGAATTGAAATTCAAACTTTTAGGGAAAGAATCAAATAAAAAAAAGAAAAGAATATATACTATTGTGGTGGTGGGCGACTAGGCGGTGGCTGCTAACTGGGGCTGGCGTTTGCCGACCAAAGAAGAAGGCTGGGTTGCTGTGGTGGCCGGTGCTGGCAGACAGGTGGAGCGCAGGGGGTTGGATTTTGGAAGAGAAAACAGAAATGGGGAAGCAGAGAAGCAATGAATGAGGAGCTAACTAAGGCAAATCGCACGTTGCAAGATTTTTAGGATTGAATTTTGAAAAAAAACAAAACAATAACAAAATGTTCGTAAAAAGGGTTGATCGAAGGTGATTATTGTCGATCACTAAAACCTCTACCAATTGAGACACTTAAATTATCAATATGTAATGGAAATAGGTTTGTATATAAGTGAAATGCTATCATTTGACAGAAATGACTAAGGCTAAATCCCCCTCTAGGCATAGTAACAAAGAATTTAAAAACATAATACAAATCCCAATGAAATTATGATTGAAATTTGAGTGCAATAAATTGATAAGAAAGTGACACATAAATAACTTTGAAAAAAATAATGTCATTTTAATAATGTTTATAGAAGATTTGTGTCAAAAATAGATATGAAAATATTTTATTACCCCAAAACCATCTGAGTTTCTCCCAATCTCCCAACATCAAACAAGACTCAGAGTTGAATGTATGATAATAACATTGTTAATGATGAAAAAATTTATTTCTGATTAACCATTTATAGCAATCATCATCTATAATTTTACATCACATTAAAATAAAAAATTACACTCAGTTTAATGAAAGATATTAATTTATTAACACAAATTCTTGTGAGAGATGGTCTCTTTGAGAGACCAACTCTAATAAGGTGGTCCATAAAGGAAAATATATAGAATACGAGTAAGAATTAAACTCTAATAGACTGTGCCTGAGAGAGGCGTCCCTCAAAAATACGGTATCTTATAAGACTTGCTGATTTATTAATCAAGAATTTATCTTTTATATAATACCATCTAGATGAACTTATTTTTTTGTACTTCTATTAAATTGTATTGCACTCAACCACTCCAAATGTTCCTTCTTCTTATCCAAATTCCAATTATTTCATAATTATTAAAATAGATTTCAAAACTAACTTAGTCCAGTAGGTTAACGAAGCATAATACTTATTCTACCCCATATATATATATATATATATATATATATATATATATATATATATATATATATATATATATATATATATATATATATATATATATATATATATATATATATATATATATATATATATATATATATATATATATATATATATATATATATATATATATATATATATATATATATATATATATATATAATATTTTGAAGCACTGGAATCACGAAGCAATAATTGAACAATGTCAGATCCAAATTAAATAATTGATGATGCTAAATTCTTAAGGTCGTATTTGCTACTAGCTAGTTGTTTTACTTTTATTCTTTATATCTTTTTCACTAATTTTAGCTAATTTTAAATAATTTGAAGTCTTATGCTATCTATTTGGAGGACAATCATATTCATAACATATATTAAAAAGAAAGTAAAATGACACATGTCTTCATTTTAAGACCCATCCATGTGGAATTATTTGATTGGATATCATTGTTTAAATAAGATAATTATTTAAGGAAATTTTTTGATTGAATATTAATATCTAATTGTGTGATATCAATATTTGAAAATTCCACCTTTCTAATGCATTAAATTATTACCACTTATTTAAGAAGAATATGAAAATTATTTAAACACTTTAGCTATATCTGAAAATTTAATTAATAGGAAAATTTACTTTTAAAAATCCGACCTTTTGCTTGTTCTCTTTTAAAAATCCCACCTTTCAATTATTTTTTAAAAATCCGACATTTTGCCTCCATTTTCTTTTATAGTACATACTTCCCTAACTTACCTGAACAACCGGTTAATTTCAGAAAGAGAATAGGAAAATTTACTTTTAAAAATCCGACCTTTTGTTTGTTCTCTTTTAAAAATCCTACTGGCCTTTCACTTGTTCTCTTTTAAAAATTCAAACTTTTGCTTGTATTCTTTTAAAAAATGATGAATTTTCAAATTAATCTGGTCACCGTTAAAAATGTTCTATAAAAGAAAACGGAGGCAAAAGGTCGGATTTTTAAAAAATGATTGAAAGGTGGGATTTTTAAAAAAGAACAAGCAAAAGGTCGGATTTTTAAAAGTAAATTTACCTAATTAATATTATAGTGATAACTATATATCTCTGAATGATAATATTTGAATAAGATAAAGATCATATATATGTAATTGAACCATAATTAACATTTTTTAAATTTAATTTCTATTAAAAAAATCGTGCATTGCACGAGTTTTTATACTAGTGGTATATAAAACCTTCAGAGTCCTATTACCTCTCTTCTCAAATATTTCCATCTGATTTTGATATATTGTATGAAACATATATGTAATATGTACAGTACAGTATGGTACATAGAAAGTATATAAGAAGCAAAATGAACAAATACATCTATTTGGCCGTGAAATAATTCTATTTTAGAAAATAAATTTTATGTTTATTGATTAGAATATAATTCTTAATTGGGGATACCTTTGTACTGAACACTAGTATAAAAATTAGTGTAATGCACGAACTTATTGATATGAAATATAATATGTAAAAATACAACTTTAAGAATATGCAAGAATATATTATCGTTATTAAGTTTATTAAATACAAGATATTTAAAACAATAATAAAATACTGATTGTTTAAAAATTATTTATCGAATACAAAACTTTTTCATTCCATTAAACGTGTAAATTTCTAGGTTAAACATATAGAATTATTATAATAAATTGTATAAATAGTTTACAAAATATAGATTCATTTATATTGTTATCGTTCTGTACTAAGTGATTTTATAGATTGATTCACAAAAGAAAAGTTTACATTTCGCTTTCAATCTATAACATGTTTCCAAGTGATGTAAGTGTTGCAAACCAGTCTTCTCCGTGTTCATCAATTGACGTTCATGTAAGGCAAGAAGTCATTTCATAGCCAAATACAAAGACGTCTACAAAATAACATTATAATTGTAGTGTATTTTCATTTGTATTATAGTTCTAATAATTAGTTGTGAACTACAACTTTAAAGTTTAGTTATTTGCAAATTAAAATCTTAATATTTTTTGTTAATTACAACAACTAAAGCATCAATGTCTATAACTTTCACAACAAATCCAAGATTCCCACCATTTTAGTAGTTGAAATTTTAGATTAACCGGTCGGAATCATGTAATTTGGATTGCTGTGGACATTGATATATTGATTGCTGTAATTGGAAAAAATAAGGTTAGAATTAAAAAAAAGACTAAAACTGTAATTTGCAAGACACATGGATTTTTGTAATTTTGCAAATTATTCTATTTCTAATATTAACAATTTTTCTTAAACATTTTATAACTATCTTCTGAGCTATAATCATTCGTTTACCTGAGATTAGCCCGACCCTATATATTTTAAGGCCCTGGGCGAAATAGCAAATTAGGGCCCTTTTTCTTATAATTTATAACCTATATGGACCTTCTACAACTATTAATTTGCTATTTTGACATGGGCCCTGAGCGATGGCTCCTCTTGCCCACCCTTAGGGCCGGCGTTGCCCAAGAATCTTTGTTTATGTAAACCTCACTCAATATTTTTCCTAATTTAAAGTCAAACCTAAAATTATAAAATAGTACTTCATTTAAAAAAAAATATTTAATTTGACATTTGAGATAATATAAAAAGAGCCGGCTAAAATAAGCAACCATTTATTCCATTCAGCAATAAAATTTAAAATTCTTGATCGACCTTGTGTATGTTCTCTTAAACTCTTCTTCTCCCCCACCATTACATAACTACTCATGTTCTCTCATCAACATTGTGCTCCTCCATTTTTGTGCCCCCACCTCTTGTAAACAAACAAGCAAGACTTTATCACCAATTTATACCATCTTCTCAATTTTCTCTATCCAACCTCAAAATGCCAGCTTTTGTATCTATGATCAATCACAATTAATAATTATAGCATCATTTTTCTTTGTTTTGGTTCACCAGTTTTTTCAAATCATTTTCATTTTCATTGACTTCATTTATTGTCCAATTGTATTTTTATTAAAAAAAAATGCTGGCCTTTTGATTAATTTTTTTTACTCTTCATTCTCTACACTCTGTCTTTGCTTGCTCATCAATTAATTCACTTGTCAATCGGTAAGTATTAATTTTTAATTGTATTTCTCTCTCAAAAATTTAATTTTTTTAATTTTCCATTTATGGGTTTTCCATAAAAATCTAAGATTTTTTTTTTTAAATTATGCGATGATAATCCAAATATATGGATAAATAACTGTTTTGTTTGTTTTTAGTTTGGTACTATAACTTTGTTGTTAGTTAATATTTTTCAAGTACTTTTGAAATTGGTGAATCTGATTTTTGTTTTTGTTTACTTGTAGGATTTCAAAAGTTGACTAGTGGTTGTCATTCAAAGGTGTAGTTCTTGGTAAGATCTGATTTGTTATTGTAATTAAAATAATCTGATCATTATACCTTTTGATTTTAAAAGCTCATGTATTCTGCAAGTGGCATATAATTATTAACTCAATTGCTTTTGCTCTCTTTTCTCTGATATATTTTGTTTGGAGCATAATTTTATCAGTTTCATTCTTTATTTATGATTCAAAGACAAGGACAATCACTTAAAGGTAAGAGGAATAGGGGGAATTGATTTTTTTAGGCGGTGAGAATCAAACCCTTATCACAGATGATCTTCACCGACCATTATGTCAACCTATGATTCTCTAGTTTTCATTTTTATGTTATCTTAAATTTGGAGCTTATGCACATTGTCTTTAACAACTTGGTTATTATTTACTTTGCTGTCATAATCATCTCAAGTAAATATATATTTTTGTTGGAGCTTGAAGCGGGTAGATTAACAAGTTATCTTCATGAATATAGAAAGAAAATAGTATTTTGTCTTGTTGAATTGTCATTTAGTTGACAATTGGGTTCAAATTTGTTCCTAAATGAACATAACTTGACTTAGAACCCATTTAATGTGTGGATATGGTTATTTATATTGATTTTTTAAGTAGTATATATGACAATATGAATAGATCCAGATTATGATATGCTTCACTTTGGAATATAAAATAAGGAGAATATGAGGGTGACGGGGAGGGGGAATTGATCCTTCCTATATATAAAGGCGGTGAGAATCGAACCCCTATCACAATAGCTGAAGGGAAAGCTTCAACCACTAGCCCAACCCGTGAGGCCGTGATTCTCAACTTTGTTTAACTTTTAACTGTTATTTTAATGAGAATACAGTGGTGTCTGATTGTGTTTAACCACTTATTATGTGTTTATATGAAGCACAAATGCATAAGTTTGCTACAGTTTTTGTGCCATTTTGGTAATACTAAATCATGTAATCTGGACTTGATCCATATAGTAGGTACAACTCAAAGCTCACAGGAGTATGGATCCACAAGATAATGATTTCAGCCACACTGATGATGAGACTACTGATGTCGAAAACGTTGGAGACTTAGATCATGAGGATGATAAACGTTGGACATCCATGTCAGAGAGGAACACGTCTATTAGGATACCACTTCTGAGAAAGAGAACCAATACTACTTCACAGATTGCTGTTATTGGGGCCAATTCCTGCCCCATTGAGAGCCTTGACTATGAGTAAGGAGTTTTATTTTTTCAAAGTCTCATTTTGAAATTTTTCTTTAGATTTTTGGTTAACCAATTAGTCTTTGGACGTGAGAAGAAGGCAAGCATACTTGCAAAGAAACTAGGTGTGGAAAAGGAATTTGTGTCAATGGTGGTGCTGAGGGAAGACAGGTGGGAGTCCACACACTTCCCTAAACCCAAAAACTAAATAAATAAAGAAAATTGGTTGAAATATATTTTTTTTCCTTGCCATAAATGCCACCCCCAAAATAATACTACCTTTGTTTTTATTTAATACCTACACTTCTCCCTTTTGTGTGAGAACGTTTGATTCAGCTGTTTGTATTGATCAGTGATCATCTCCTTCCGTTTTCAAAGTGTGGTCGGTCTTATTTGAAATATCATTACGAATATTATATTAAGAACTCTGTTCAGTTGACTAGCCATTAGGCCTAGTTGCCTGCTGTAACAGATTGCATCTTAAACACAATTTTTTGTTTTTGAAATCTATCAGATTAAAAGGACTTAGTCCTTCATTTACAGGTTCTGCGTATTGTTAGTCCGTTAAATGCGCAACTTTGTTTTATGTTCCACATTGATATTGCAGGATGATTGAAAATGAATTATTTAAGCAAGATTGGAGGTCAAGAAAAACTGTTCAAATATTTCAATATGTATTTCTGAAGTGGGGATTGGCGCTCCTTATTGGTCTCAGTACTGGACTTGTTGGTTTCTTCAATAATATTGCAGTTGAGAATATCGCTGGTTTCAAATTGCTGCTCACTAACAATCTCATGTTGGAGGGAAGGTAAATCTTGTTGCAATTGAATGTTATTTATTCATGCTGTAATTGTGACTTTCATTGAACGTTTAACAACATTAAACGTAATAAAGTGTGAATCTGTCCAGTACAGTTACGTTAAGGCTTTTCTTGCATTTGCTGGTTGCAACATAGTGCTGGCTACTGCTGCTTCAGCACTTTGTGCATTTATTGCTCCTGCTGCTGCTGGATCGGGTATCCCTGAGGTCAAAGCTTATCTCAATGGCGTTGATGCTCCGTCAATATTGGCTCCAAGAACTCTCTTTGTCAAGGTAAATGCTGACCTTCGATTTATTTTCATGTATCTTATGAACATTCACCTCACTGCAAATGTGATCATGAGAGTGAAGATTCTGCTTTTGCTCTTACATTTTTCCTACATGTGCACACAGTTCTTTATTAATGCAATAAGTTGTCAGCATGACATGGACAAAAGTACATGAATCATTTCGAGCATGAGTGTGCGGTTGGACACATTGCCTTGTTGTCTTTCTCTTTTACCTTATATTTTGACGTAAAACGAGTAGTAGCTTTTTGTTAAGATTAAAAGTAACAGATCTATAAATTTAAAAATTAACATTTTTATTTTAGTTTTAATTTTCGTTAATAGGTAACATTTTACTATCTTTTATGTAAAAATGCCATTAATATGTCTATATCCAAGTCCAAATTTCAGAAATTGACGAGTTAGACTCTTGGGCACATGTTGGACGTACATACAGTTTTGTTATCCATGATAGATAGGATTCTACTTAAACATCAACATCTGAAGGACCATAAAATGTATAAATCCTTGACAGTTTTGTGTCATATTCTAAGTAACATAAATGGATGGGATTTAACTAAAAAAATAACGTTTAGATTTTTTATTCGTGAAAGAACCCACAGTCTTCTTTTCTAGACCATGTGAGGAAAAATTATTTGAAACGGAAATTATAATTTCATCAGAGGGTTTCAGTGTAATTTGCTTTTGACTGATGTGATACGAGTCATGATTATTAGTGATTTTCTTAAATGGTCTTTCGACCCAAGTCCCAACCACGGAGATAAGCTAGTGTTGGAGGCATATGGACTGGATTTTGTTTGGATTTAAGATTTGTTTCTCGCTCTTTTCTTTATTTTATGAAGAGAGTGTCATTTAACAGTTCATGTTCGTGATCAGATTTTTGGCTCTGTTCTTGGTGTCTCTGCGGGTTTTGTGGTTGGTAAGGAGGGACCTATGGTGCATACTGGTGCTTGCATTGCCAACTTAATTGGTCAGGGAGGCTCTCGCAAGTATGGGTTGACCTGGACTTGGCTCAGATATTTCAAGAATGATAGAGATCGACGAGACTTGATCACCTGTGGTGCTGCTGCAGGAGTGGCTGCTGCTTTTCGTGCTCCGGTTGGTGGGGTCCTTTTCGCCCTTGAAGAAGCAGCTTCCTGGTACGCAAACTCAATCTGTCAATCGGTTAATTAAATATCTCAGTGACTTATGGCATTGTAATCCCTAGTGAGATTTATGTATTTATTTTGACGTAGTCCAGGTGGCGGAGTGCGCTACTATGGCGAACATTTTTCACCACAGCTGTAGTTGCTATAGTTTTGAGAGGCTTCTTTCAGTATTGCGTGTCCGGGAAATGCGGTTTGTTTGGTGAGGGTGGGCTGATTATGTATGATGTCAATGAACACGTTGCTGGTTATGGTGTTTATGATATAGTGGCAGTGATATCTCTTGGAGTTGTTGGAGGTGTTCTTGGAAGTTTTTACAACTTTCTTGTTGACAAAGTCCTACGCACTTACAGCTACATCAATGAGTATGTTATTCAAAGCCATGCTTTTCAATTTTCTTATAAACATATATATACGCCATTACCTAATGCCATCAAAGGAACCCCACCTAAGTGGGGTTTTGAGGAGTTGCATATACACGACCTTACCCTTTTTTAGTGAAAACTGAGGTTGTTTCTAATTGACCCTTGGTAACAAATGTCATTTTCAACTTCACATAAATAAAGAAGTACAACTGATTTAATGAGCATTTTAATATATTCATTATAATAAGAAATCAAAGAATCATAAATAGACATCCATTTTAGCTTAATTTTGTAAAAATTTATAATCCAATACTAAAATTCAGTTATCTTTGATCAAGGAATTCTATTAATTATGCCTTTTTATTCGAATATTCTCTCCCGCTTTGCCAATTGAGGTGAGAAAACTTAACAAGGTGTTTTGTGCCTTACAGAAAGGGTCCGTACTACAGAGTTCTACTTGCTGTTGCCATATCTTTCTTGACAACCTGCTGTGCTTTTGGCCTTCCATGGTTTGCAAAGTGCACTCCCTGTCCTACGGATTCAACTATCAAGTGCCCTACTATTGGTGAGTCCGGAAATTACAAGAGCTTTCAATGTCCAGCTGGCGAGTATAACGATCTTGCATCCCTCCTTCTCAACACAAATGATGATGCTATCCGCAATTTGTTCAGCACTACCGTCATAAGAGAATTTCAGATTTCTTCACTCTTCATATTCTTCATCACAATTTATTTTCTTGGGATCGTCACTTATGGGATTGCAGTACCTGCAGGACTATTCATTCCTGTAATTTTAGGCGGGAGTGTTTATGGTCGTCTTGTGGGTAGACTCTTTCATTCTTTGTCAGTGCTGGACACCGGTTTATTCTCTCTTCTAGGAGCTGCCTCATTCCTCGGGGGAACTATGAGAATGACGGTCTCTCTGTGCGTCATTCTGCTTGAACTTACTAACAATTTGTTATTGCTCCCCCTTGTGATGATAGTACTCCTCATATCCAAAACTGTGGCAGATTGCTTCAATCACGGCGTCTACGATCAAATAGTGAAACTCAAAGGGTTGCCATATTTAGAAGCTCACGCTGAGCCTTACATGAAGCACTTGGTTGCAGGAGATGCCGTTTCTGGTCCATTGATCACATTTTCAGGTGTTGAGAAGGTGGAGACTATTGTACATGCTTTGCGAACTACCGGGCATAATGGTTTTCCTGTAATCGATGAACCACCTTTCTCAGATTCACCCGAGTTATGTGGAGTAGTTCTAAGATCACATTTGCTTGTTCTGCTCAAAGGAAAGTGTTTCTCTGAGGAGAGGGAGCTTACAGGTAGAGATATCTTGAAGAAATTCTCTCCCTTTGAGTTTGCAAAGCCTGGGTCGGGAAAAGGACTCACATTGGATGATATATCTGTTACCAAGGAAGAGATGGAAATGTATGTGGATCTCCACCCGATTACTAATGCATCCCCATATACTGTGCTTGAGACCATGTCACTAGCCAAAGCTAAAATTCTCTTCAGGCAACTTGGACTCAGACATATGTGCGTCGTACCAAAGAGTCAAGGGGTAAATCCTTCTATTTTATGCTTTCCGTTTAAGTTTCTGAATCGAGTTTTTGTGATAGTCATATAAGAGTATAATCTATTAGTACCAGTCATTATGATCCATGTAGGAAGCAACATGAGTTGCATTTTGTCTTGTTCCTGATAACGCTGCTGACTTAATAATGCAGAGACCACCAATTGTGGGTATTTTGACGCGTCATGACTTCATGCCTGAGCACATACTCGGACTCTATCCCCATATGAAATCGCACAAGTAAAACAAGCCACAAAGAGCTATGTGTTCCTTGAATATCTTAGCTTCTCGTTTGTACACGTCTTTTCCTTTCCCCGCTTATCCCCTGTTTGTTGAAGCAACCGAAGTTGCCACACTCAGAGTCAGAGTCATCCGCCTTGACTTTGGATGAAATTTCGTATATCCATGCATAGAGGATACATTGTCATCTTATACTACATATTATGTGAAATACTTCAATCATAATTTTCTATTTTTTCTGAAGTTAGAGGAGTGGTTCATCATATATATATATATATATATATATATATATATATATATTCCATTTCAGATATTAGATATGAAATATTCTACATACTACTGGAATGTTATTTTCCAGGGCATAGATGATGAGCGTTTCGTCCATTTTTTTGGGAATTCAGACTTGAAACTTTTATGACTGTTTCTTGTTTGGATGTAAACTTTCGTACATACTATAATGTTGAATAAAATGTTGATATCTTAATACTATCAGTCTTATGTTAATAAGATCAGTTGGGATTATTTTTTTCTA
The DNA here is from genome assembly GCA_019425755.1 of Amaranthus cruentus. Lineage (NCBI taxonomy): Eukaryota > Viridiplantae > Streptophyta > Magnoliopsida > Caryophyllales > Amaranthaceae > Amaranthus > Amaranthus cruentus. Next base: position 9,841,881 of record CM033451.1, on the reverse strand, counting down.
AATGTTTGTTCTTAAAGCATGATACTAGTACGTAGTAATTGCTTTTAGGCTGATAAACACAGCCAAACTAGGAAGTGTTGTTTCCTAATTCACTAATTCTCCGTCCCTTTGAGTATGACTTGTCGGGTGTGCAAACTCAAAGAAAAGAAGGATGTAACCTTACTCTTGTCGAATATATATCTAAGAATCTCCCATGTCAGAGAAGCTTTGGGGTTGAATATATGTAACCTTACTCTTGTCGGTTGTCAGCGATAACAAAAACGTTGGTCCAATTTATCATGGTAGTATACATTATCACCGCAAATTTCACATAAAGTACAATTTGAAGGGTCATTTTATAGTCCAAAGAAGGCAACTCCCTCCTATTTCAAGGCTTACTTTCCCAACCTTTTTTAAGTCTTGGAATGTGATAGGGTTGAGACTTCTTTTCTCATGCGTTCTCCTAGATGGAGGAACACTTCTTCTCCATGTGGTAATGACGTTGGCTAGTGTTTTAAAGCATATATAGAGTGCCTAAATTATTCGCAAAAACTTGGACGAGACCGTCCTACTCTAAGACGAGATATGGGCCGACCTATTATTAGGCGCGTGTACTACACACGCATGCTTTGCCCTCTAGATTTTCGTTTTTTTTGTTTTCTGGACATTTTTCAGTTTGGACCTTAAAGGTATCAATTTTGACCTTAAAGATATAAATTTCAACGTAAAGTAGTACCTAATAGTAAAAATTACAATTTGAACCTATAAGTGATCAATTGTGATGTTAAACTGATCAATTTTCTACCTAAGTATTTGATGTTTTATGATATAACTCAATTTTGAACGTATAAGCTTCAATTATCGTTTTCAAAATAAGTATTTCAAAGTCTACAAAGATATTGTATAGGTTTTAGTTCAAATTGATTAAGTTAATAGTTAAATTATGACAAATAATTTGACAATGATATTTTATAATCTAACTCAATTTTGAATTTCTAATATTCAATTATCGTTTTAAAAAGAAGTATTCAAATTGTATAGGTATATTGTATAACATATAGTTCAAATTTAATTATTGATAGTTTAATTGTCAATTTATTTGTTGTTTGAAATTCATCCATAAAATGATAGAATAATACCATTCTATATAACTTCATTTTAAAAAAACAGAACCATATATTAGGTAGAAATTAATCACTTTAACGTCATAATTGATCACTTATAGGTTTAAATCGAAAATTTTACTTTAATTGATATGTTACTATTTTACATTGAAATTGATATCTTTATGGTCAAAATTGATACCTTTAAGATTAAAATTGAAATGTGCCCAAAAAGAGAGAAAGCATGTAAGACACACAAATTGAACCGGCCCACTCTTGTCTCAATTTGAAACGATCTCGCCCAAGACCAGCTGTAAATCATTTGGATTTGGTAGCAAGCATTTTTAGTCCACTTGTATGGGTTGGTTGCCCCAAAGAGTTTATATCTTCAAGGTTTTGGGCCGGGTTTGAATACTAGATCGAATGCACATTTTTTTTTGGCTCCTAGCTAGACGTGGGAAAATTTAATCCGACCCGAAAATAAACTTGAAATCTGACCCGATAAAACTCGAACCCGACTGATCCAAAAGCAACTTAACCTGAAACATGACCGACCTGATAATTAACAGATCAAAAATAACCCGACTGACAACTGATCCAACTGACCCGTTTTGACAGGTCCAATATCAATTTCTAGAGTAATCTCAATGTTAGAATTCATTTCAAATTAAAATTTTGTAACAGACTCAAAATACTCAATCTTAATCTTCCGATTAATTATTCAAAATTTTCAATTCAAATTCATAATCCTTTAGTTATCCATTTCTAATCAACTTTAGTTCCTAAACCTTTTCCGATTTTGTAATTTCTTTTAAACATTAAAGTTTAAAATATTATTTTCATTTAGTTTTTTTTATGAGCACTAAAATATTATTTTATCATTTTATTACGAAAAGTAAAGTTTATTACTTATTTACGATTTTGTAAAATGTTACGTCTTTATTTTCCTTCCTTCAACGACTAATATTACTACTTATCAATTTAACCTTAAAATTTTGATTTAATTATTTTATACTTAAAAATGAGCCATATATTTTATCAACTTTAAATATAATTTTAAGCAAAATTTTCCATGTAAACTATCATATTTTCATGATCAATCTTACCCATTATGTTAAAGTGTATTTACTTGTGCATACTACAACAAAAATTTGATGAACCAAAATTCTTTCTATTTAACCCATGATGTTCCTTAGTTACAAAATCTAACCTTCTATACTTCAATCTCTTATACATCTACTTACACACTCCAAGTCTCCAACTCTTACAACTCTTACAAGTTTACTTCCACGCTCCAACTGTTACACATACACTTAAATACTCCAAACCACTTACACAAGTTAACTTTCTTCCATACTCCTAACATTCTTATTCATACAACCTACTAGAAATTGCCCAAAAATTTATTATAACATTCACAAAAATCTTTCTAACATTCTTTCTTATTTCTTCTAATTAACATTCTTTCTTATATCTTTCTAACATCCTCTCTTATATTTTCTCTTCACTAAAATCTTACAAACTTAATACCTTTATTATTAGTTGTAGAAATTCAAGAAGATGGAGTTTAGAACACTCTTTATTCAGTTAAGTCATCATCATTTTGGAGCATTATTGGGTTATTATTTTGGGTACATAATGTATAATTATTTTTAAAGTTGAGATATTTATTTTGGGAGCTTAGACATATTGAACATTTAGTGATTAATAATCCTCAGTATATAATCACCAAGTACTACAAATAGTTGTGGGACAATATGTATATAAATACAAGGTCCTTTGAGTTGATTGCATTGGATTCCCTTACTTATTCCATATTGATTTTAGAGTTACAAAGGAGTAATTGGGAGGAATAATGCTCATGAATACCTTGTTAATGGTATTAATTGGAGACCATTAATATTGGTCATCAATGGGTGATAGAATGACCATGACCCTTAGCTATACTTGGAGTAGTATAAATAGGGCTTGGTGATAAATGAAATAGCACACCTTTTCTCATTCTCATTCTCTAACTCTCATTTGCTTGTGTTCTTTCCAAGAGAGTAATTAACTCTTGTTTAGAACTTCCAACCCTTATAGTTTTCTAAACACATTGTTATTAAGTAACATACTCTAAGTACTAAGAGTGTGTTGTGTTGTTTGTATCTCGTTGTGAATTTCCAAAGATCAAACCCAAGTACCTTTGTGGGGGAAATATCACAAAAGGAAAGTGATCACATGCCTACAACAAGTATCAAGCTTCCGGGTAATGGTTGTCGTTACAAAACAATCTTCAAGGTGTTCTTAGTGTTATTTGTAATTTTATTTTGTCATCAACAAAGGGATAAATACAAATTCCCATTTGTAATTTGTATTTGCATTATTAAAGTCTTAATAATCTTTTGTGATATCTTCTTCGGGATGGCAACTATTAAGGACTTTACATCTAACTTTGCTAAGTTAGAAAAGTTTGTCGGTGTCGACTTTCGACGTTGGCAAAAGAAGATGTTGTTCCTCCTAACTACATTGAGCGTGCGTGATAAGTACCCCTAAGCCGGAGGAAACGGAAGATGAAACTCTTGATCAAACAAGAAAGAGGAGTAAGTGGGAAAATGATTATTTCATTTGCCAGGGCCATATTCTCAATGGAATGCAAGACTCGTTATTTGACATATACCAATACCATGAGTCCGCTAAGGAATTATGGGATGCCTTGGAGAACAAATACATGGCGGAGGATGCAAGTTCCAAAAAGTTTCTTGTAAGTAATTTTAATTCTTATAAGATGGTAAAAAATCGCCCCATAATTGATCAATTTCATGAGTTGTAAAGAATGCATGCTAACCTAAAATTACATGAAATTGAGATAGATGAAGTTTTTCTTGTTTCAAGCATTATAGACAAGTTGCCTCCCTCATGGAGGGATGTTAGACATGCTTTAAAGCATAAAAGAGAGGAGATTACACTCTCCGATCTTGGACTACATATTATTGTTGAGTCTAGCATAAGGATTCGTGAGAATCGGAAGGATGAAAATCCTAATGTTGGAACCATTAACATGGTTGCGGAAGGGAGACCGTCCCATTCCGGAGAGAAAAGGAAGAAAATTGATTCTTCAAAGGGGAAGGCCGTTGTCTCAAATACCGAAAAGGTATGTTGGGAATGTGGCAAGCCCGGACACCGAAAGAAAAATTGCTTTGTTTTCAAGAACAAGCAAAAGAAGGCAAAGGGAAGTGATCAAGCTTCTACAAGCAAAGACCCTTCAACTCAAGGTAATCTTGCAATTTTGAATGAAAATTCTTCTTTGAATCTTTCTTCAATGAATACTAATTTAAGTGTTGTGCAGGATGATACTTTGTCTTGGTGGATCGATTCGGGGGCATCGAGACATGTGTGCAATTCTACAAAATGGTTCAAAACCTTTCACAAGGTGGTTGATGGGGAGCATCTCTTTATGGGAAACAACGCACCTATCATGGTCCAAGGCAAAGGACAAATTGAGCTATTGTTCACTTCGGGGAATCTCTTAGTTTTAAGGGATGTTAATTATGCACCCGAAATTAGTAGAAATCTTATCTTGGGTCCAATTTTGAATTGATTGGGCTACAAATTAGTATTTGAGGCCGATAGGTGTATTATCTCTAAAAATAATTTGTTTGTAGGACGTGCTTTCTTATGTAATAGTTTGTTCAAATTGTCTTTGGATTTAAACAAGAACTTTATTTGTAATATTTCAAGCATGAATGATAAAGATGATTTTCATTACTTGTGGCATGTTAGACTAGGACATGTAAATTTTGATAAAGTTTCTTTTATGTCTAAGCATGATTTAATTCCTATGCGTGTTAAATTGTCTAAAAATTGCAAAACGTGCATGTTAAATAAGATCACAAGAACACCTTTCAAAAGTGTTGAACGAAAATCCAAAATTTTGGAATTAATCCATAGTGATCTATGTGACTTTCATAGTACACCATCATTGGGAAATAAGAAATATGTCATAACTTTTATTGATGATTTTTCCAAGTTTTATTATGTATATCTTTTACATACAAAAGATGAGGCTCTTGATCATTTTAAGATTTACAAAAATGAAGTAGAAATACAAATTGGAAGTAAACTTAAAAGGTTAAGAACCGATAAACGAGGTGAATATTATGATCCATATTATTTTAACTCAATGGGCATTATACATGAAACAACCGCCGGATATGCACCACAATCAAATGGGATGGCGGAGAGGAAAAACCGTACTCTACAAGAGATGGTTAATTCCATGTTATCCTACTCGGGTTTGAGTGATGGATTTTGGGGTGAAGCAATGTTGATGGCTTGTCACATTCTTACCAAATTGAATCTTCTTCTGCACGTTAAATTATACTATATTAGGAAATGATTTTTACTGCCAATTCACCTACCATGTCAACATAAAAATGGGCGGGAAAATTTTCAATGAGAGTGTGACACGTGTCAGTCCTGTTTTTTCATTAGTAGTTTTTATAGATCCTATGAATCATGGTACGACTATGAGTATTAACCAAATGAACTTACTTAAGTGTTAAGATTATCAAATTGTATAAGTGGCAATAACGTACTTTTGTCAGGATTAAGAATGGTATCTTAATGACTTAAAAGTATGGAACAGTAAAAGAATCTAATAAAAGTATACAGTGGTGTCAATTAATTTGAAGTTCGTAATTAAATTATTGTTTTGTAAATGAAGTGTATAATTTTCGTATTTTGAGTTTGATAGGATGTTAAGCTTGGCGTTACCGTTGAGATTCAATCGGCTGTCATCCGTATCTTGGATGACAGCATTTTGCAGGATTTAGTTTCAAGTTCCGATCCAGGCCGCAACAATCATTATTTATTGAGAACTTAGCTGCTTTTTGTGCCTTTATTGATGACTTGATGTTGTTGTACTTTAACATTTTTAATTTTGAACAAACAATATATCTTATCGGATGTAATATTTTAGTTTTATTTTAAATAGTTGTAGTTATTATGATTCAAAGTTTTTAACAGTTCGACATTTTGAAACTTCTGCAATATTTTTGTAGTAAACATTATCATTAAATGTTAATTATGTATCGAGAGTGCCGTTTCTGTTACAATTTTAGTTTTCAAAGTATCTCAACATATTGAGTATTTCACTTGAACCCTTTTAGCTCATCAATAAATCCCAAAAAAACACAAACATTTAGCGTCGTTTTATCCATCGTAATTATTTTTCTTTTAAAAAAGGATGTTATAATCATCTTAAATGAATACATATATCTTGTTAAATCAGTCAAATGAGTTTTTAATTCTTCTACATTTCAATAAGAAAATTGATACTCCATTCGTTCTTAAAAGTTTGTCCTATTTGGGTTTTTCACATATATTAAGAAAAGTGGAATGGTAACGCCCCTGAATTTCCAGCCCCATTTACGAAACCAAAAACGTAAAGGACGGGAGGAAATTTGGGTGTTACATAAAAAGAACAATAAAAAGAATTTTGATAAACGTTAAAGGTAAACTTTAAAGATATGAGCGGAAATTTCGGCAGCACCTCTACTAAACTTGAACATATGTGGTAGAACAATTAGCACAATAAAACATTAAACTAATCTAACGCATCATTGTCTTTAAAATCTCACACCACGGCCACGGCGGAATAGTTCATCGCCGACTTTTCAAATCGGCATGCCAAGAGTGGACCGTGGTGCCAATGTCAACGCGTGCACTTTAAGATGACTTACACTTTAAAACCATACAACGTTATAAACTACGCAGCGGATCCGTGAGCAATGGGCAAGGTACTTTAGATTGAACTTTTTGTTAAAGTAAATGTAATTTGAATTTGTACATGTAATATATAGTAGTGTACTACATACTTTTCGATCATATATATATATAATAGCCTCGAATGACTTCTATAGATATATATTATATTAATAATCCTGTGTCGATATAGATATATAGGCTATATATGTTTTTAATTAAAAAGTCATTTGTATCTAAGGTTTAAAAGATACAAATAAGGGTTATTTGTATCTTGGGTTTTTTTGTATCGTGTGTTTCAAACATGCGATACAAATAACCCTTATTTGTATCTTGGGTTTTCAAGCGATACAAATAATATGTTATTTGTAACCCACTTGTTAGTAACCCCCAATATAAGATACAAATGAGCTTAAAAACAAGATACAAATAAGGATTTTTTTACTAGTGGGAAATACAAATATACAAGGGAGGACACAAGGCGTCATAACAAATGTATAAAACCAAAGTTTACAACAGATAAATAAGAACTACAAAATCAATGGATAACGATATGACACAGGTTATTCTTCGCCCTCGTCACTCTCCCCCAATGCAATGCAATGCAGAAAGAAGCTCCAATACCTGCTACGAATGTCCATGATCCCCTGCTGCTCGACATCAGACCAAGGCCAATGTGTCATAGCAGGACACACTAGTAAAAAAATCCTTATTTGTATCTTGTTTTTAAGCTCATTTGTATCTTATATTGGGGGTTACTAACAAGTGGGTTACAAATAACATATTATTTGTATCGCTTGAAAACCCAAGATACAAATAAGGGTTATTTGTATCGCATGTTTGAAACACACGATACAAATAGCGCTATTGTATCGCCAGATGAAAACGCTGATACAAATAATGGGTTATTTGTATCCCCCTATTTAAACCTTAGATACAAATGACTTTTTTTTTAATTAAAAAAACATATATAGCCCTATATATCTATATCAATACGGGACTATTAATATAATATATATCTATAGAAGTCATTCGAGGCTATAATATATATATATATATATATATATATATATATATATATATATATATATATATATATATATATATATATATATATATATAAATTAATGATCCACAAGTACACTACTATATATATTACATGAATAAGTTAAAATTACATTTACTTTAACAAAAAGTTCAATCTAAAGTACTTTGCCCATTGCTCACGGACTTCATCTATTTCATCGTGGCTATATGTGCTTGATCTTGCAATATACTCCTTCAAAACAAATAATAAACAAAACAAATTAAAATAAATACATTATTTATGAACGCGCGCAATACGTACAATAACGACCTATATCTATATTGTAACCTTGAAAGCAAATAACAAAACAAAAAACACATTAAAAAGTTCACCAAATACAAAAATTCTGCAGAAATTTCGACAGAGTTCCGTTTGTAAAATAAATAATCCAAAAATTTTTAAACTCATGTACCTGCAAATGAATAATCCCAAAGTACAATAAAAGTGGTGTTCATAACCACTTTTTCTCCAATCTAAACTATTTACAAAATACAAGAGTAACCCATATATACCTTTATTTGCTTAAAAAGTAATGTCGTGTTGTTACTTTGGCCTTTGAGCCTTGCCCTATAAGATTTGTAAGCACTAAAATGAATATATCTCCAGGATTTGGTACATTTGCTAGCTGCTTACTAGGATTCATCTATTAGTTAATAATTTCTAACCCAAAGAGATGAATATATCTCCAGTCACGAATAGATTAAATGCTACATATGTTTTCTCCCAACAAAAATGAAATATTTACAAATACTATTTTTTTTAACTGAAGAAAAATTATAAAATGCATCTAAATAATGAAAGATTAAATGGGAAAACTAAATTTCTGATCACATATCCATTTCGAGGCTAACTAGATAAATCTCCATAAACATCAAGTAAAATGAATCAATTAAATGTCATACTCGCAAAATATTATCCAACAACAAAAAAATCAAACCAACAAAAACAACAATTACATCAACAATCACGTAAAAAAAAAAAGAACATCTAAGAATACAGCAAGTTGAGTATCTGGGCAGCAATTGAACAATTACCTTTCTTTTGAGTTCCAGTAATTGAACGAATTTACATACGGACAATTGAACGCAAAATCTCTTTGTAAATATTGGCCATGGACATCAACAGAGAGAATTATGAAATTGGAGTTCCAGTAATTGAAAAGGCTGGAGTTGCACACAAGAATGAATTTAAAGAAAGCCCTGCTTTGCCTGTTCTTGATCAAAGAATACAGCAAGTTGAGTATCTGGGCAGCAACTGAACAATTACCTTTCTTTTGAGGGACGAAAATTGAACGCAAAGATGAAGACAACCTCTGAAATTGAACGAAAATTGAAGTGACGAAAAGCCTCTGAAATTGGAGATGAAGACAGCAAATGGAGATTTAGGTTGAAGATTTAGGTTATGAGGATTTCGTTTTTCGTTTTTCAGATTTAGGTTATGAGGATTTCGTTTTTCAGATTTCGTTACAAATGGAAATGAAGACAGCAAGTCGCAAATGGAGGTTGAGGATTTCGTTTTGTCGCAAATGGAGGTTGAGGATTTCGTTTTGTCGCAAGTCGCAGGGATGAAAAAGTGATATTAGAATTCTAGGGATGAAGACCCGCCTCTTGAAATCCCGCCTCTAATAATTTCTCTAATTCATTATTTGTATCTTGTGTTTAAAGACAAGATACAAATAATTGTTATCTGCATCTGGTGTTAAAACACACGATACAAATAACACTTATTTGTATCGCCTGTTTAAACACACGATACAAATAATAGTTATTTGTATCGTGTGTTTTAACACCAGATACAAATAACAATTATTTGTATCGTGTGTTTAATCACAAGATAGAAATAAGGTTTATGGAACATCTGCCTGTTCACCTAGCTTACGAGGCAAGGATTGCTGGTCAGGTACAATATAGGTGGATGTATCCCTTTGAGAGGTAATTACTAATTACATGTCTAAACTAAGTATTATTTCATTTTCTGGTCACTTTTTACCTGTCTTAATAATTACTACTTGGTTTAAATTACAGGTATCTTCGACATTTAAAGCTTAATGTCAAAAACAAGGCGCATGTTGAGGCCTCGATCTGTAACGCATATCTTACATAAGAAGCATCATACTTTGTCTCGCATTACTTTAGGCCAGACGTTCGAAGCAAAGTTAGAGATCTTCCTAGAAATGATGACGGAAGCTTTAATAACGTGAGATCGGGTGTTTTAGTCCATAATCACACACCCAATCAAATTTCATGGGAGGGGTAAGGCTCTTATGATGGAGGAAGCAGTTCTCAACATTGCTCAGACTTATGTTCTACGAAATTGTCCGGAGGTGATTCAATTTTATGATCAATTCGTACACTTAATCACAAAGTACGAACCCAATCTAAACACAGAGCAAGTTGACCATGTGGTCCAAGACCCGTTTGCCGGTTGGTTTAAACGGATTGTAAGTACACGTTTACCATCGTAATTTATTGTGTAAATAGTATTACGGATTAACATTGAATTATTGATTTTATATGCAGTCTAGGGACGGGTTTCTTGACGGTGTGGATAATGCCGATATTCTAAAGGACCTCGCCGAGGGACCTTTGTAGAAGGCACGTCCCAATGATGTTTGTTATGTGAATGGTTATAGATTTCACACTATCTCCCATTCCGCAAAAAAGAAATCTACTGAGAACAGCGGGGTGTGCGTGAAATCTGATAATAACAGTCCGGATGAAACCGATTTTTATGGTAAGTTAGAGGACATTATTGACCTCGAGTATCGAGCACTTCCAATTAAAAGGGTCACTTTATTCAAATGTCAATGGTTTGATCAGACTACCACCGGATTCGACCATGGTACAAGAATCCATCCGCGTTACAAGCTGGTTGACGTTCATATTGGTCGATCCTATAGAAAGTAAGATCCTTTTGTGCTAGCAAGTCAAGCTTCCCAAGTTTATTATTTACCTTATCCCAGTTTAAGGCAAAACATGAAAGATTGGCGAGCTGTTTGCAAAGTCAGATCAAAGCAATTCGAGGAGACCACTTTCCAACTGGAAGAGACGCACAAGTCGAACTGTTGCGTGATCCAGCTGGAGAATTGTTACACCTAGACGAACTGGTTCATGATGTCGATGAAAATGAAGACACCGACAAAGATCTTGTATTATCTGACGATGATGATGTCGATGACAATTATGTAACCCAATAATAAGTTTTTAATAATTATATGTTTATTTATTATTATCAAACATTTTTTTAGTTTTTTTAATCGTATGTTTATTTATTAATTTTACTTTGGGTCGTAAGTTTTGTATATTTTATTCTCATATTTACAATTTTAATAATTATAAAATAATAAGTATAATATAATAATAGTAATAATAATAATAATAATAATAACAATAATAATAATAATAATAATAATAATAATAATAATAATAATAATAATAATAATAATAATAATAATAACAATAATAATAATGATAATAATAATACAAATCAGAACAAAAAAAACAAGGGCGCGAAGTTTTTTTCTTTTTGAAATTCCGACTACCCACCCTCAGTCGTTATTTAGTCGATATTTTGGATTACAAAGCTTCCCAGAGAAGCTTCTCTGATTGTCAGAAGCATTGGGAAGGTAAAACAACTTTTCAGTATACCGACTACACTCCGACTGGCTACCAGTCGCAGTTTAGTCGGTATACTGAAAAGTTTAATTCGAACAGTAAAAATATCTCATCGACTAAACACCGACTACACGTTGGTCGCAGTTTAGTCGGAAAATGTTAAATATAAAAACCCTCTTTTCACCAGAAAACGCCATTTTACATTTACCCTAATTCATTCTAAGTTTCTTCCCTCTCTTCTCCATCTCTGACAACATCATCTAACTTTCCTCCCTTCTCTTCTCCATCTCCGACAACATTAGAGGACATTCCGACTTAATTTCCGAGTAAATCTTCTACTACTTAATTTCCGACTCTAAAGGTTAGTCTTGTTTTTTTTAACTATTGAATATGAATAATGATATTTAGGGTTTTTCTTGAACTGTTGAACATGAACATGAACATGAATATTGTTAGTTTAATTTATTTTTTTGATTCTTTTTTGTAATAATCTTGCATGAACTAGTGTTTTTTCGACATTCAACATGTATTTACCCTAATCTTGCATTGAACATGTATTTTTGAAATATAATCTTGCATGAACTAGTGTTTTTTTTCTTTTTTTTTTTTTGTGTAATTTCGACATTAATTTTAGTGTAATTTATTTTTTGATTCTTTTTTGTAATAATCTTGCATGAACTAGTGTTTTTTTCGACATTCAACATGTATTTACCTTAATCTTGCATTGAATATGTATTTTCGAAATATAATCTTGCATGAACTAGTGTTTTTTTTTTGTGTAATTTTCAACATTTTTTTACTGTAATTTATTTTTTTTATTCTTTTTTGAAATAATCTTGCATGAGCTAGAGTTTTTTTTAGTATAATGTTCGACATTTACTTGTTTATTTACTTGGTTTTTTGAGTAATAATCTTGCATGAACATAATTTCGGCGTTTTTGCTAGTGGTTTTTGGGGCTGTTTTTGTGGCGGTTTTGGGTGGTTTTTGCTAGTGGTTTTTTAGGGTTTTTTTGTGGTGGTTTGGGGCTGTTTTTTTAAGGGCTGTTTATTTAGGGGGTGTTTAGGGTTTTTTTGATTTAATCATTTTTAGTAAGTAGTTAAATTTAGGTTATTAATTGTTAACATGGTTAAATTATTTTAACAAGATGCCTAGAATGAGAAATAGTGAAGGACAACGGATTGACCCGCGAACCGGTCAACCGTATGACCCTGAATCGCGTCCGGTACAACATCGTACACGTTCAGACCCTGAACCAATAGCCACTCGACCTCAACCTCTTGCCCTAACGTATTCTCAACCTATTCCGGGTTTAGAGGATCATTTTTTGAGGTCAGAGTTTATGAGGACGGATAACTCTCTATTTTACCCTTGTTTTATGCGTATTTAGTGTGTATTTTCATGCAGTTGTTGTTCCTTCTTATTACTTTTATGGGATTTAATCGCCCTTGTGTAGGGTATCTTGTGTTTTGCTCGTTTTTGCAAGATTGGCCCCCTTTTTCCGAGAAAAGCAAGTTGGGGACGATGCGCCCCTCATCCCCTGGAGGTTAATGAGAAAGAATGGAGCTAAACCGAGGATAGGAGATAATCCCAAACATTCATGTAAAGGAAAGAAGGCAAAAAGGACTTGGAATTGAGAAAATTAGGAGCGATCGGTCGATCCCTTTGCATCAGCATTCCAGAAGACAAGGCAACAGCACTTGGAGATCGATTGGTCGATCTCCTGAGATCGATCGGTCGATCTTGCACCTTGAGTTTCCAGAAACTTTTCCTTGAAGAGCAAGGAGATCGATTGGTTGATCACTTTAGATCGATCGATCGATCTTGTAACCTACATTATCCAGAAGCAGCTGTTTTGAGGAGCAGTGTGATCGATCGGTCTATCTCTTTTCGCAGTTGGGCTTTTTGATGTTTTCTCTGACTTAGCGGCCCTCTACACGTCATTCAAGGAATTATTCTCTACTTTAGGCTAAAAGGGTTTCACCATTTTGGAAGGTGCTATATAAGGAGAGTTGGTGTAAACATTAAATACCTTTTGTTTTTGGCCCTATTTCATTACTCCTAGCATTTATTGTTTATTGAGATTTAGTTTTCATTCTAGGAAGAACCCTAGCTTTTATTTCTTTTTTGCAACCTAATATTCAAAAATCACAAAAACACTCTAGTTAAAGTTTATTGTAGTTATTGTTCCTTCAATCTACTAGTTCATTGCAAACTTGGATTTTTCATTCTTCATCAACTTCCATTGTTGAAGGTTTGAACAACATTATTTTCTGGATTGTACAAGTTTGTTCTCCAATCATTCTCATCTTTTGTTGGTATCTTTCTAATACTTCTCTTCGTTATCATTGATAGTTTATTTTAGTTTTTATGCTTGTTTGTAGTTTTCACCATTGTTGCTCATTAGCTTTAATATTTGGATTCTTGTGTTTGTTGGTTGTTCAATATCTTATCATATTATCTATTATGATGTTTTTAAGCAATAAAATGAGTAGTGAGTAGTTTCCTAGGGTTGGGGTTAACTCAACCCTTGTGATGGCTTGAAGATGATGAAACCCTAGTTGATTTTGGGCTGGTTAATGCTTAGATGAGGGGTCGTTTTACCCATTTGATAAGGATTGTCATTATTACTTCCAATATACCAACGAGAGTTGGATTTTGGGTAGTCTAATCCTTGCTCAATGGGTAGAATCGAATGTAAGGGATCAATGAGGATTGAACCTGGCTTCAACCCCCTCATCTAAGAGCTTTATCCTTCGCCTACGAGGGTGGGGAAGGATTAGCAAGTAGCGGACAATTTGTAGCCCAAGTTCTTCATCTTCACTCACGAGAGTGAGGATGGTGAAGATCTTGGAGGCGATCCCAAGCCCGATCGGATTGCTCCTTTTAGTGCGATTCGCTACTCTTTTATCACCCTTAAGAAGCTAGTATATCATCATTGAATAATCATCATTAATGAGTTAACCCAACCCCTTTTTATCATTAATTGTTAAACCCCTATTTCTATTGCATACCTTTTTATTATTGCATTCAACAACCCCCTTTTTATATTCGAATAATACGCAAAGAAAATCGCATACCCTTGCTCCTTGTGTTCGACCCGTATGTGCTACAACACCGTGCACTTGCGGTAACTCACTCATTGAGATAAATTTGTGCAAACAAGTTTTTGGCGCCGTTGCCGGGGAGCAAGGCAACTTGTGATTTTTCTTTTGTAATTAGTCTTTAGACTTGTTGTTAGTTTCCTCATTTTGTTATTCCCCCTCCCCCGGATTTTATATTGTGTTCTTTGGTTTTCCTTGTCAACCTAGTGAATGACAAAGGAGGAGAAATCAAAGTGAATTGGGAGCAATGACAAGTCAAAAATCTATTCGAGAGTATTCTTGTCCCGATGTTACTTCACTTGGTACTAGCATAGTGTGGCCAACCATCACCGCCACACATTATGAGATTAAGCCATCATTTATCAACTTCATTTCTCAAGATCAATTCTCAGGCACTGACTTGGAATGCCCTCTCACCCATCTTGAAGAGTTCATGGGAAAATGCGCTACCACAAGGCATGTTGGCATCACTGATGAGCAACTAAGATTGATTTGCTTCCCTTACTCACTCCGAGGGGTGGCAAAGGATTGGTTGAGAGCCGAGGAGAAAGTAAAATATGCTACATGGGAAGCTTTGGTCAAAGGCTTTACATTTCACTTCCTTCCCCCGACCAAGGTTTCCAAACTTCGAAATGCCATACTTTATTTTCATCAAGAGGTGGGAGAGAACTTCTACGAAGCTTGGGTTCGATTTAATGGATTTCAAAGGAGGTGTCCATACTATGGGTTACCGGAATGGCTTATCTTCCAAACTTTCTACATGGGGTTGCACGAGGTCTACCAAGTTGATTTGGATGTCGCCTGCGGTGGTTCTTTTATGGGTAAGACTCTAGAAGACGCCAAGCACATAATTGAGGAGATGGCTTCTACTAAAGAAGAACTTGTTTATGTGGAAACCTTGCCCCAAGTTATTGAGAAGCCTTTGGGTTATGTCAATGCTACATGTAATGCCTCATATCCTCAATTCCTTGATAACCCATTAGTTGAACCGAAAGATTCTCAAGATAACCCTCTTATTGAACCCCAAAGAGGCCACTTCAATCCAATTGCATTACCATAAACTACTCACTCATTACCAAAACTGTAATTTCAAAACCTCATAGAACTTGAGAGTGAAGAGACCATGGGAAATGAGGAAAAGGGTAGTGAGAAAAAGTATGTGGAATGTGATGGGAGGAGAAAAATTGAGAGTGGAGCAAAGAGTGAGAATGAAAAGAAAAGGAATATTGATCTTGAGAGAGAGAAAGAAGAGAGAAAAAAGAGAGGAAGAGAAAATGAGAGAATGATCTTTAGCACTAAGAAGCATCATGTCTACCCGGTGACTTTTAGTTGTGATTTTCTCAAGACCACCAATGCGGTCTTTGATGTGGGTAAATGTGCTATAGCTTTGGCCATCTCGGGAGATGTGACACCACTTTATATTCCTCCATGCAAAGAAGCTAGCTTGGGGGGTGACATGACTCTTTCACTATCCACTCTTTTTGAGGTTGGTGGTGTCACCGATGTGCTTAAGCCACCTTGAAATGCCAAAGTGACCATGGTCAAGCTAGTGACCCTAAAAAAGCGCTAGTTGGGAGGCAACCCAACAAGGTACATTTTAATTGTTTTTGATTTTTATTTTTGATATTGGTGTAGTTATCTTTGTGTCTGTGAATATCTTGTGTTTTTGGGATGTTTGGAAGGCTTGGTTACTTGGATTGTAATGTCATGACTTGTTATTTTTTTAATCCCACCCACCCACCCTTCAGAGATTCCTTTATAGCCGTGTTGGCTCGGGTGTGCCACCTCTTCCTTTTGTACCTTCTTTCGAGCCTTCAAGCATTCGGGACGATGCTTGGTCTTGCTTGGGGGGAGTGTGCACTTCCCTTTTGTGCATATATGTCGTGTTTGTTTGCTTTTCTTATCTTATGTCTCTTTCTCAACACTTGCTCTCATTTATGCATGCTCATTCTTATCTATCCCCTTCTTGGATGTGATCATGTGATGAATTGGTAACATGCTTGAGTTGATTGGCTTCGTTGTGGTTTGAGTTTTTGCTACCCCGACCATTGGTGCTTGTTTTCTCTTTTTGTGACCACCTTGGGAATTACTCTAGGGCTTACACTCTCTTGACTAGTGACAAGTAAACCCTTTGATGCCTTTTTGTGGAACCATCTTCAACCTAGGGTATGTGGCGCCGCCTTTGAGTTGGAACAAGCACCCTAACCCGAGTGAGGATTGAGCCTTGTTATGCGATCATGTTTGGTTTTTGAGGTGTGAATAGGTAGCGCACTAGGCATGATCTAGGAGCCCAGACCGTAGACAGATTTTGTTTGATTGCTTGGACCTAGCCTATTCCCTTAACTTCTTACTCCATCCCTTTTCACCTTACCATGAAACTAACCCTTTTTCCATGGCCCTTTGAATTTCCCCTTTCTTGCATAATCATCCACACTTTAAATATTTACACCTTTCCTCATTCACAATTCACCCCATCTCACCTCATCCGTAAAACCTTCTTTCCTTGCAATGCTTTTAGGTTTGGATTGTCGAATTGATTGGTTGGATAAGTCACACTTGGTTTAGTTCTATTGTAGTCCATCTCTTTTAGTCTTTAAGGTCACCGATCCATTTGTATAGTCATGGTGACATAGTAATATAACATCATGTTTCGTTATATTTTGTAATAAGGGTAGCTAGTATCACAAAGTGTGCACAAAAGTTTCTTATTTGGGATCTGGTCTGTGTGCCTTTGTTTATGTCACTTATGATCATGTCAAGTGGATGTGACTTTTGATGTTTCCACGGCTTAGGCACAAAGTCTCTTGTAGAGACTGATGTGGGAACAAGCTCACTGACTTGATTGACATCTTGTTCAGCTTCATTTTGTACTACTCTGGAAGCAGCTGGATCAGGAACACCTTGCTGGTCCTAATTTCCCTGCTGTTCCTGTTCTTGATTTGGTTCTACATTTTCAATTTGAACCTGCAGCTCTTCATTTACTTCTTGATCTTGCTCTTTATGTATGTTTTCATTATCTTCCATATTAGCAAGGCCTATTTTAAAATCACCTGTTTCTTGTTCACTTTTCATAAAATTAGTCTCATCAAAAATAATGTGAACAGATTCTTCAACACACATAGTTCTCTTGTTATAGACTCTATAAGCTTTACTGTGGGATGAGTAGCCAAGAAATACTGCCTCATCACTTTTTTCATCAAACTTTCCTATATTTCGTTTTCCATTTACATGAACAAAGCATCGACATCCAAACACACGAAAATACGAAATATTTGGTTTAATACCGTAAAATAATTCATAGGGGTTTTTAGAAGTGATTGGTCTAATTAACACACGATTTAATATATAACATGCAGTATTAACTGCTTCAGCCCAAAAGTTTCTAAGGAGACCACTAACAATCAACATGGTTCTAGCCATTTCCTCTAATGTTATATTTTTACGTTCCACTACACCATTTTGTTGTGGTGTTCTAGGTGCGGAAAAATTGTGACTTATACCATGCTCATTACAATAATGCATAAAGCTTGAATTTTCAAATTCTTTACCATGATCTGATCTTATGTGGACAAATTGATTGTTACTTGATTTTTGAATTTTATTGCAAAAGAAACAAATTCATCAAAGACCTCGTCTTTGCTAGATAAAAATAAGGTCCATGTATATCTACTGTAATCATCAACTATAATAAACACATATCGCTTTCCACTGCGACTTTGGATTCTCATAGGTCTACAAAGATCCATATGAATTAATTCAAGTGGCTTTGAGGTGGTCACGACATTTTTGGGTTTAAAGGACAACCTTACATGTTTTCCTTTGGCACAAGGATCACATACTTCATCTTTATGAAATTTCAGGGACGCTAATCCTCTTACTAGGTCTTTAGATCGTAAAGTATTAAGCAATGAAAAACTAGCATGACCTAAACATTTATGCCAAAGAAGAGGGTCATCTTCTATAACACTAAGACATGTCAAACTGGCCTTGGGAACTGTGTGGAGGTACACAACATAAGTGTTCCCTTTTCGGATTCCTTCCAGAACAGTGTCTCCTGTGTCATTCCTAGAAATGATGCACTTTTTAGAAGTAAAGATTACAAAGTTACCTTTGTCGCAAAATTAAGAGATACTTAACATATTATGTTTTAAATTCTCGACTAAAAATACATTGTCAATTGCATGGAAACTTGACCTTCCTACTTTTCCTTTGGCAATAATTTCGCCTTTTATATTGTCTCCAAAGGTCACAGTTCCTCCATCATAGGCTTCCAGTGAGAGAAATTTTGTTTTTTCACCTGTCATGTGCTTGGAACAACCACTGTCGAGATACCATGAGTTGTTCCCCCTCACTAGAACCTGCAAAACGAACTAATTGTTAGTGCGAGGAACCCAGTCATCCTTGGGTTCCTTGTCGATTAAGCATGAATCATATTTCTTAATCCATATGCGATCGACATAGATTTGGTTCGTTTTATTGTGTTGTTCCCTTTTTAAACATTGAAATTTCAGGTGCCCGGTTTTTCCACAAAAGGAACAGACTTTACTACTAGGGAGATCAACATAAACCTTTTTCTTGTTTTTATTCTTAATGTATCCTAGGCCTTAAGCATTTTTAGTTTTAGCCTTTAGAATCCATTTTGGAACTTCATTGATTTTCCTTTTTCCTTGTGAATTTAATTCAACTCTTAATTTCTCGTACTCGATTTTACACGATTCTAAGTCTAATTTTAAACTTTGAATTTTAGTGCTAATCTCATGAATAGATTCATCATTAGGATTCGTATTTAAGCCTAGCATTTTATATTGATACAAATCGACATTAAGAGTAATGTTATACTTTTTCTAAAGTTTCCTTTAACATCACATTTTGATCTAATAAATCAAAAAAATTAGTTTGCACATCTGATCTAAAAGAGTTTAGGTAGGAAACATGGTCATTACAAGTTTTAAGGTCTTTTTCCATTCGGAGACAGGTGACAGTTCTTTTTTCCAGATTATCTTGTGTCTCCAAAATCATTTTAATGAATTCATGTTTATCCAATCTAAATAAATGGTTAGGAAATGAATTAGAAGACAATACCTTTTTTGCTTTTGACGTTTCGTCATGAATGGCCATGAGACATAAATTAGCTGTTTCTTCTTGAACTAGAGCTTCAGTTTCAGCTTCGCTTTCAGAGTCTCCCCATGCAGCAATCATGGCTTTGCGAAAGTCCGTCTTGTTGAAGTTTCCTTTCATAGGTTGTCTTCCTGTTTCCCTTACCTTCCCTTTGCCCTTCTCGTTCTTCCGTTGAGGGCACTCCTTGATGAAATGATCAGTGCTTCCACACTTGTAACATTCGCAGTTGGTTTTGGAATTAGCAGTTCCTCTTTCTTTGTTGTTTCTTTGATTGTTGTATTTGTTGTTCCTGAAAAACTTCTTGAACTTTTGAACCAACATAGTAGTCTCTTCCTCATCACATTCTGACTCTTCTTGTTCATTCGCTGCCAGAGCTAAGCCTTTGTTTCGGGAACTGTCAACTGTTCCCAAATGTAATTCATGGGTCATAAGGGAACCGATCAACTCTTCCAGATTGAACTTTGTGAAATCCTTGGATTCCTGTATGGCTGTGACTTTAGCTCTCTAGCGGTCATCTTGAGGTAGACTCCTTAGGATTTTCCTGACCTGTTCATCTGAGGGAATAAGCCTTCCAAGTGAGACAAGTTCGTTTGTTATGTTGGTGAACCTAGTGAACATTTCTTGAATACTTTCTCTAGGTTCCATAACAAATCTTTTATATTTTGACATCAGCAAGTCAATCTTTGAGCGCTTCACTTCACTAGTTTCTTCATGGGTAGCTTCTAGCAGATCCCAAATCTGCTTGGCTGTTTTGCAACCCATTATGCGATTGTGCTCATTTGGTCCAAGACCACAGTGAAGTAATTTTATGGCAAGAGCATTCATCTCCATTTTTTGAAAATCTTCTTTCTCAAATTCAGTGTTCGGTTTGGGAACATTTTCGTTATTGGAGTTGGTAGTCGTTACCTCAAAGTCTCCAATTTCGATAACTCTCCAAACTTGATAATATTCGGCTTTGATGAAGATTTCCATCTTATTCTTCCAGTATGTGTAGAATTTTCCATCGAACATGGGCGGTCTTTGAGTAGACTAACCTTCTTCCATTCATTCATTCATTTTCAACATCTCTAAAATACCAAGATACGGCCCTCAGGGTTTCCTGATCAAATGAGGAACATGGCTCTGATACCAATTGTAGAAACACTCAGAGATTATGAATGCAACAAGAAGGGGGGTGAATTGTTGTATTTTTCTTTTGATTATTTTTGCCTTGTTTTGCGGAATTTAAACTTAATAAAAATACTTAAACAAAAAGGCAAGAAAGTAAAATGGCGACAAGGATTTTACGTGGAAACTTTCTAGGCCTAATAGAAAGAAAACAACGACCACTCGGGATTTTAAGCTTCTCTTAAGGTTTTAGGAAATTAATACAATTACATAAAACAATTCTCTTCTTCTTCTCTTCTAGGCCACTTCTCTACACTTTCTTCTTCTCTTTCTCTTCTATAATTTCTCTCGTTTCACTTAGACTTTCCCAAGTCTAATTTACAAACACTCAAAAAACCCTTATAAGAAATTTCTCTAAATTGGATAAAGACTAAAATATTGCATAAGAAAAATATTAAGAATTAATTGGAAAATTGTAAGAATGAATATTTTTCTCTCTTGGGTGATCTCTCTAGATTTTTCGGTTAGGGCACAATACCACACTTTTATTAGCCGGTTATAATTTCTCTTTTATGAGATAGAACCGTGTAAATCAACCATTATCCCATTATCTTAAGATGTGGGAATGTGGATAATTGCCTTAGAAGTTACTTTACTTCATACGGTTGCAATTTGTAATCAAATAGCTAATAATAGTAAGTTGAAGACTCATTCAACTAAACCCTAGCTTCTTCCCTAATTTTATGGAGATAAACAAGGAGATTTATTTTTAACCCTTAGATCAATTTTAATTAATTCGCCAATTAATATCTTATGCAATTATTTAGTATTACCCGTACAATCAACTAAATTTAAGAAAAACTAATTTTCCTACGTTCTTTAGTTGACTATCTTCTCAGACCTGCTTCGTTTGGGAACACTGCATTATCTCCATCAGCTCTCATTTTAGTTTATCAATCTTGCAACAGTAATGATCGATTCATCTTTTGACTTTCCATTTGAACTTCAAGACTGACTATTTTGACTTTGACTTTGACATTGACTTTGACATTAACTTTGACAGTTACAATTTTCTTTAAACAAGTCTCTTAGGTGCCATCGACGACTTTGACAAATCGGATATTTGACCTACAAAACAATCTCTAAAATTTTTTTGTTTATAAATCATTGAGTCATCATCAAAACTCAATTGGGCCAACAGTTGTGTACTCCATTTCATGCTAAGCCACAAATCTTGCGCTTTAAAAACGGGGGAGAATATATCAATTTAGCTGAAACAATTTCTTTCTAACCATGGGATGCTTCATCAAACATCATTCCCTGATACACCACAAAAAATGGGATATCAGAACGCAAGAACCGTACCTTGCTCGAAATCTGTGATACCCCAGATTTAGCTTGAAAATGGATTGATAGACTACTCATATCAACAAGGTGCATCTTCTTTTCATGGGAGCCTATTTGCTAAGAACTCCATAGTTATGTGTGCTTGGTGGGGATCAATCTTAGGATGGGTGATCTCCTGGGAAGTTTTCCTGGGTGCGCACGAGTGAGGTCAAAGTGCGCTAGAAAGACTTGTGGTGGCTTGTGGGACTAGTCTATAGTCTCCATGAGTAGTCACCCTGGGTCCGCTGGGCCGAGGTAAAATGGTATCGAGCAACCATCCCACGTGGCGATTGTGTTTCAGCCCCCTAGCGAGGAAAAGACCCCGATGACGGCCCAACGAGGACGCCGATTCCTAAGTAGGTAGGGGATACCCCAATTTAGCTTGAAATGGATTGATAGACTACTCATATCAACAAGGTGCATCTTCTTTCATGGGAGTCCTTTTTGCAAGAACCAAGTTTGGCGTTTGGGGAGAATCTTTGGGGTGGGGGACCTCCCGGGTTTTCCGGGCACGGTAGTCATCGGGATCCGCTCCGGAGGGCAAAATCATTCAGTCCCCCTAGAAAAAACTCCCAAAGCCTTTTGGTTTAAGCCATTGTACCGCTTACATACCTTACTTAACGCCTTCCATCCCTCCCTAAAACTACCGCCCTTCCCCGGGGTTTTCTTTGTTTCTTCTTTATTTTTACCCCGACTTTGATTTTTCCTTTCCATCTCCCCAAAAAAAGGGTAGAACCAAACTCAAGCTCGAAAGCAATTAAGTGTATCTTTCTTGTAAGTGGGTAATCAAAAGGTTTCTGGGAATCCAAAATACATAAAGTATTTCTAAATGGATTGTGATTTTTAGCATTCTAAATTCCCCCCGTCCTCGGGGAATAATCAACTATAAAGACCTTTTTTGGCTGCTTTCCTCAATTGATAAAATGGAATGATGATATGGGTTTCCAAATGGCAAGAGGCAAACATTTCCTTAATCGCGAGATATCATAGTATTCTTCTAATTATCTTGCCCAATTCGAAAGCATCCTTTCCGGAAAGAAACCAAAAACCCCAAATTGATTCTAATAACGTGATAAGTTGTCAATGCCAATGTCCCAAACAAAATGAGTTACCCCAGGAGCAAAAATTCCCCCAAAGGGGGAGATATGACCCCAATTTATGAAGCGGCGCCAGATACAGTGAAATAGAAAGCAATGATAATTCAGGCAATTTTTCAAATTTCATTCCAATAATGTACCCGAACGGTCAAGAAGCTCTTCGACCCAAAGGAAAAGGGCGGAAGAAAAATTCACCCGCAAGAATGAAACATGGGAAAAGTGGAGATACCCAAAAAGGTAAGAAAAACAAATTTTAGCAAATGGGTTTTATACCATCAAATAACCCCGGATGGCAACTATTGGAGGACAAGGCCGATTAGTAACAATAAGGGTACCATTTAAACTTAAGGGTGGATTTAATTAAGACTTTCTCCCAGTGGAAAATTCGATACAATAAGTTATTTCCTTATCAAGAAAGACCGCCCTCGCACTTGATGTAAGAAATTTTTCCTTTCCCACACCTGAAAATTAAGAAAATAAGGTTCTTCTCCGGTTTCCCCCGTGATGCTCATACCTACGGAGAAGGTTTAATTTTTGAAGATAGCCCTATTTTGGCCTTAAACAACTCCTTTGGGAACAAATTTTGCTTTCCCTGCAGAGCAATTTTATCACACCTTTTAAAAAGGTAGAAAAACGTATTACTTTTTCCTAATTATTCACGTGGATTTAAAAATGATTATGACAAAATTAAGAAAAGTTTCTTTATTCAACTAAAGAATGGCAAATTTCTACAAGGTAGCAATTTTTTATCACACCTTATTCCCCCCCCAAAAGGTAGAAAATCGATTTTTTATCCGAATCTACGGGATAAATGATTATCCTGGGATGATAAGGAAGGGGATTTTAATTAAAAAGAGCAACTCTTTGAATTTGAGATGAAAAGACCGAGGCTTCAATTTTTTGGAATTTGACCAAAAAAGGTATTTTTATTGCAAAGAAAAGTGTAAAATTCCTCGAGTTAGCAAAAAGATTGCCGATTGTAAACCCGAGAGAACCCATTATCGCGAAACCCTGGTCCGGGAGATTTATTGGGTAGAAAACTATGGGGGAAATATCGAGAATGGTTGGGTTTTTTCCAATAATTCAGATATTGCATAGCAAATTATAGTGAGTAGGTTTGGGATCGACTCCAAATACCAATTTTGAACGGAGGGATCCAGGTATCCGGAAGGAACAAGCAAAAAGGGGTTTTTTTTCAAGAAAATAATCACTTAGGGTCTCAAGGCCTTTACGGTTTCGGCCGGGCGGGGAGAAAGAGAAAACAAATCCCCTTTGTTACTTCCATAATTGGGGAAATTAGTTGTGGGGAAAAACAAAAGGTAAACCGGGGGGTTTTATCATGTCATGCACTTAGGGGAATTGCCAAAGGAATCAACATAGGTTATAAGGGGTTAAGGAAGTTCGAAAGGAATACACTTTCCCCAAAAAAACATGCAAGTTGTTCTCGGATAACCGCCGCAATCAAGATATCCGGGAATCCAGCCCAACATGATCAACCGCAATTGAGATCCCAACATTTTAAGGAGAAACTAAGCTATTTAAAAAGTTTCCCTTTGTGAGATCAAAGGATCCTTATAAACCCCAAAACTTTAAGCATTCCCAGACGCTTTTGCTGATAGGGGAGGGACCCTAAAACCCAATTTAGGGGGTGTAAAAAGAAAAACAAAAATAGTGATATTAAGGAATATTGTTAGTATTTTTTACTTATATTGGGGCTTATTTTCTATATTTAGTTTATTTGTCTTTGTATATAAGAATCATGTTAACCCCTTGATGTTAATACAAAACGATTCAAAAAATCCTAAACCCTTTTTTTAATCCATTTTCACTTTAAATCAAAAACATTTTCTTTTTTCATTTTATTCCCCCCTTTAGAGTTTTTTTCCTTTCCCATTTTATTCCCAAAATTGTATTTTTTAAACCCCCCCTTCTTTTTTTTTTCCGCCCTTTTTTTTATGAACTTTTTATTTCCCCTTTTTTATTTTTTTCTTTTTTTAAACTTTTCATTTGATGTTCTTTTATTACTTTTTAATTTTCTTTTAAAAATTTGGTTTCCCTTTGTTGTTTGTTGGTTCCAAAAGTTGTTCTACCCCCATTTAAGCTTTTAAAGTAAATTGGGGGTTTTTTCACTGTATTGTTCCCTTTTTTATTGGTAGTTTACTTTTTAGTTCTTTTTTGGGTTTCAACCCTGTTTCTTTCATTTTTCCTTTGGGTTTTAAAAGGGTTTTATTTGGGGGTTTCTTTTTTAAGGGGGTTTTGGTTTGGGTTTTTCCCAGTTTTTTGGGGATTATTCTTCGGAGGGTTTTGGGGGTTTAGGTTGTTGTTGATTAGTAGATTGATGCCATTCTAACTTTTTTATATCGTAGACATAATTCCCTTTTCATTTACATAGCTTATATTCCAATTTTCCCTTTTTATCTGTGTTCCCCATCGGGGGATCCCGGTTTTTCCTCTTGGGTCTTTGCTTTATATTTTTGGGTATAGGAAACGTGAAAATTGGGGAATAAAAAATT
>CM033451.1:9808786-9816020 GCA_019425755.1 Amaranthus cruentus | reverse complement strand
AATTTAGTAGCTTGATGATAGGTGAATGGTTTGACGTTCCAGCTATTGGGTTTGATACGTATTATGTGGGTTCTAAAATCGTGTTTTCGGGTATCACGGAAAAGACAGTATTAAAATTTCTTGGTCAAGATGATAGGAAACGCTTCAGTCACATGTCATTGTCTCCCCTACATAAACTGCTTTACAATATTGCACGTCGATTCATTTTACCCCGCAATTCCAAGCGGAGTGAAGTTAATCTTCGTGACGCCACGTTAATTTATTGCATGGCTAATCATATAAAAATAAATTTTCCGTCGTTGATGATTTCACACATGTCTGAATGCATTGAAAAAGGTCTCATGGTTGGGTATGGAGGTTTGTTGACCAGTATTTTTAAGAAGTTTGGTGTACCTTTGGAGGGCCTTCACTTTTCTATGAGCGCCAATAATCAAATAGGCGTAAAGTGTCTTAAAAATTTACATTTACATGTAAGTGAAAAAGGAATTTTGGAGGACCTAATTGAAATTGCTGATATAAGTTCTGATAAGGAGAAGGAGGAGGTTGAAAAAGATATTAAAGAAGAGGAGAAAGAGGGAGAAAAAGAAAAAGAAGAAGAAGAGGAAGGGAAAGAAGAAGAAAAAGGAGATCAGGACATTGTTCCTTCTGCCACTCCTGATGAGGCAGAAGTGAGTGAGGAAGAGGTGCAAGCACCAATTGAGGGGGAAGGTTCTAAGGAGGAGGAAAAAGATGAACTGGAGGAGGAAGCATCCAGTGAAAATTCAGATGAGGAGGAGGTTGGCAAGCCTTTCCATGAAAATCCTAGAAAAAGTCGAAGGCTAACCTCCAAACGATTTGCTAACTTGGATGACATTGCTGCTTCTTCACCTTCAGTTGAGCCTATACATGTTCATACCTCTCCTAAACCAGCATCACCACCACTCTCACCCATCCATACATCACCACTGCATATCCCCTCACCCATTCCATCACCTAATCACACTGGTTTTGATAAGGAACCTTCACCTTCTCCACCTACACCAATTGACCCTCTTCTCACAAAGCTTGATACCCTGCAGTCCCTCTTTTGTGCTTTTCAAAGTGAAGTCCGTGTCTCACTTACCTCCCTTGCCGATCAGCTTTCCCAGATGGAATCACGTCTTGGAGCCAAGCTTGATACGGTGGAAGTGCAGACGGAATATGTCGATGAGGAGCCTGTTGCCTGATCCCTTCTTCTGATTATAAGAATTTTAATAGTTTTTGTTGGCCGCACTGTTTGTAGTACTATTATTGTTATTCTCTAAACAATCTTTCTGTGTTGTTTTTTTTTGTACCAGCTGGGGTACAACAACACTTGAATTATGCTATCTTTATGATGATCTATTTAAGTTTCTATCGTTTAATCCCTATATCCTTTGGTCTATGATGTTTATTGCTTGCTTTTCTGGGTTCATGTTTTGGCATTTGCTTATATAGTTTGCTGCTTACTTTCTCAATTTGTCTAACGCTTGCCTTAGTGCTGTGGATTGATAAAAACTCCTACTTTTTGATTGATGTCAAAAGGGGGAAGAAAGGCAACAAACTTACGTTGATTCTTGTGATTGCTCATGCTTTATACTTAATCCTTTTGGTTGGTTCTCTGTTTGTTCTGAGTTGAAAATTATGTTTTGGTTTAGTAGATTACTGTTTCAATTATATGGCTATTTGGATTAGTTGTTTTTGTTTATCTTTTTTATCATTTTTTTGGTTCTTCAAACATCATAATATGGAAGTCCTTAAATTATTGTGTTTATTAATTTTTATGTTTAATAATTTTTTGCCAATAATTTATTAGAGTAATGTGCTTAACTAAGAGTTTTAGTAAATTACTTGTCATGATTTGATTTACTAAATATGTTTGGACGTGTGTTAATCTCTAGCATGTTCAAGTTATATGTTTTACTTTATATTTCACTTAAGTTTGTTTATAAAGTTTGCCATCATCAAAAAGGGGGAATTTGTTGGCCCATTTGAGTTTTGATGATGACTTAACTTTTATAAACAAACAAATTATTTTTGAGATTGTTTTGATAGGTCATATATCCGATTATAAAGATCGTCGATAGCGCCTTGAGAAGTGGAGAAAGAACATTACAAGTCTACGTCAAACACTTAAGTCATGGAACAGTTCCAGTTTTGTCAAAGTTGAAGAATGTCCAGACGGAGACAACACAGTGTTCCCACCGCAACCAGTCAGAGAAAAAGTCAACGAGAAACAAGGGAAATAAATTATTAATTTTTATTTTTCTTTTTATTGACTTGTACGGGTGAAAAACTTGATTAGCATAAGGTTATTAATTGGCAATTAAATAACTAAACAAATTAAGAGAGTTAAAATTCAAGTTCCTAATTTATCTCCATAAAAATAGGATCTCCTTCTTTTTAGTTAAAAAGCCTACGGGTACTTGGAGTAACCTCCAAGTCTTATACCCATTACTCCCATATTTCGTGCCTACTACTTCCACATTTTGGGATCATGGGCTTATGGCTAAAAGGGTTCTCATGAGTTTATAAATAGAACTTTGCAACCGGCACACAGTGAAGAGAGACACATATACGAAAAATCAGTCGAGTGCCCTAAAAGATTTCGTGAGATCAAAATCAAGAAAGAGGAAAATTTAATTGTTCTTAATTGCCAATTAATCCATTTAATTTTTCCTTGTGCTTTTCATAGTTTTCATCCAATTTGAGAATTCTTTTGTACGGTATTTTATTGAGTGTGTAAACTTAGACTTAGGGAAGTCTAAGGGGGAATTTAGAGAAGTTTATGTAAAGAAAGAAAAGAAACGAGAGAAGGAGAAGGAGAATTAGGCTTAGAGAAGAGAAGGAGAAATTTTA
The DNA here is from genome assembly GCA_019425755.1 of Amaranthus cruentus. Classification (NCBI taxonomy): domain Eukaryota; kingdom Viridiplantae; phylum Streptophyta; class Magnoliopsida; order Caryophyllales; family Amaranthaceae; genus Amaranthus; species Amaranthus cruentus. The sequence continues at coordinate 9,813,164 of CM033451.1, read as the reverse complement.
TGTAATAGTGTTGTAAATTACATAAAATATTAATAAGAGAAGTTGAAATCCCAAGTGGTCGTGGCTTTCTTTCTTTGGCCAAGAAAGTTTCCACGTTAAATCTTTGAGTTCTTTAAAAGTTTCTTTTATTGCTTAGAGTATTTTAATTGAAAAATTCCGCAAGAAAAACAGGGCGAAAATACTCCCAAGGGCAACACAACAATTCACCCCCCCTCTTGTTGCGTTCTTTATCTCTAAGTGTTTCTACAAATAATGTCTCTGATTTTCTTCGTCTCGGGATCGTTGTTAAGTAGATGTGCCCAAGTGCCACTCCTGATATTACCAAAGACTTCCGACGAAGCTTTCAGCCCTTTTATGTTATAAATTGAGATCAGAATTCGCTTCCACAATGTACCATCACTCTCAGAAAATCTCCACCACCACTTGAATAGAAGAATGAGGTTCTTATGCAAAATATTTCCTACTCCCAGACCACCTAGGTTCTTTGGTAGTTCAATCGATGACCACTTTACCATAGGGGGTGGCAAGTTCCCCCTCACCGAATTACCCCAAAAGAATCTTCGTTGCAGCTGCACAATTCTAAGAGCAATGGATTTTGGCATCCTGAACATGCTCATATAGTATATCGGTAGACTATTAAGCACACTCTTGATCAACGTGAGTTTTCCAGCTCTTGAAAGCAATTTTGTTTTCCATGACGAAAGTTTATTCTCAATTTTTAAAAGAACAGGCTTCCATGCAGAGCATTTGCTCATATTCGCTCCTAGAGGCAATCCTAGATATGATACAGGGCAAACAACATGATTGCAACCATTTTCAGCAGCGATACCTCTAGCCCAATCAAGATCAGCTGAGCCCCATGAAATAATATTTGATTTGTTGTAGTTCAGGTGCAGCCCAGACATTAGTGCAAAAACATCAAGGATACGGAAATAGTTTCTGACAACCCTGTTATCTTTCGGCACAAAAATCAGTGTATCATCTGCAAACTGGAGATGTTTCAGACAGACCCTATCCTTACCAATATTAACACCCTCAATTAGCCCCAGCTCCTCAGCTTTCTTCAATAGACAAACAAGTGCTTCACTGACCAGTATGAACAGATAGGGTGATAGTGGGTCACCTTGTCATAATCCCTTTTCCATTTTCACCGGCTTTAAGGGTGAGCCATTAAGTAGGATCGATAGGGACGCCGAGCCAATACAAGTCATAATCCACCTGATCCACTTACTGCCGAACCCCATTTTTCCCATAATTTGCTGTAGGAACGACCACCTAACTGAATCGTACGCCCTCTGAAAATCAAGCTTGATAACAGCACCTGGAATCTTCTTTTTTTTCAGCCACGAAATAGGTTCATTAGCCACTAGTACTCCATCCAATATTTGTCTATCCATCACAAAGGCACTCTGGGACTCATCAATGAGAGGGGCAATGACCTCCTTGAGTCTAAAGGAAAGGAGTTTTGACACAATTTTGTACAGTGCACCCACCATGCTTATAGGCCTAAATTCCTCAATTGAGATAGGGTTTGACACTTTTGGAATCAATGTCACCCAAGTAATGTTTATAGCCCTAGCAGCATCGCCAGTCTCCAAGAAGTTGATCAAAAAATTATAGATGTCCTCCTGAATTAAGTCCCACATTTCCCTAAAAAATTTGAAGTTGAAACCATCGAACCCCGGTGCTTTATCAATACCACACGCCCAAACCGCCTGTTTAACCTCATCTCTTGTCGGTAAACACTCCAATGATTGGGACTGTTCAACACTCAGCATTGCATGGTTGCCGATGTCGAAGTCCAACTCAGGTGAATCATCCTGTGAAAAACGAATAGCAAAATGCCTAGCCATTTCCACCCTGAGATTATCTACTCCACTGATCCTCCTACCATCAATCTCCAATGTGGTGATTTCATTTTTCTTCCTCCTGAGGATGGTAGATGTATGGAAGAATTTTGTATTGTGATCCTTCAAGCTAAAACCATAGGATCGGGCTTTTTGTCTCCACATTCTTTCTCTTCTAATAATCCAAGTATTCAGCTGGCTCTGGGCAGCGCGCAATCTAGCACACTCAATTTCATTCAACTGTCGAACCTCGTTGGCCTTCTGCAGATCATGAATAGTGTTTTCAAGGTTACCAATCCTTGAATCCATTCCCCCAAATTTTTCCTTGCTCCATGCTTTTAGGGGAGCCTTCAAAGCCTTCATCTTGTTGAATAATGTCAAATTAGGGAGTTCACACCACTCCTTATGAACAAAATTTTTAAACTCCAGATTTGAGAACCAGAAATCAAAGCACCTGAATGGTTTTGGACCCCAATTTTCCTTTTTCACCAACGATAATACCAGTGGGTTATGATCAGAGAAACACCTTTTCAAACCTTCAAGTTTCATTTCAGGGAACAACAGAAGCCAATCATTTTCACAAAAACATCTATCATTAAAATCTCCCAACATCAACTTCGGTTTATTAATGGATTGGAAGAGAGCTGTTAATGAATCAAACATCTGAAGTCTACCCAGTCGATCATTAGGGCAATACACAATTCCTACACAGCAGTTGAAATTTTTCTTAACAAGACAACCCTCAAGCACAATCCATCTATCGCTAACAAATCACTGTGAGACACAAAATATATTTGGATCCCATATAGTAATAATGCCACCACTGTGTGTTTCAGAAGCAAGAGATTCACACCAGTCATATACACCACTCCCCCACATTCTTCTTACTCTTTGGTTGAAAGAGTTCCTATGTTTCGTTTCAACCAAGCCCATAAACGAGATATGTTTGCTACTAATCAAATTTTTTATACTAATGCACTTCTCCCCCTTCCCCGATCCCCTAACATTCCAAAACAGAGCATTCATAATAACACAACAACATAAAACACCACTTAGTAAGAGAGACTTACTAACTAACCCACATTTGGGTTTTCCTCCAATGTTTGCAGACGTTTAGACTTTCTTAGCTCCCTGATTACTGCCTCTTCATCCGACGCATTCACCCCAAGAGATTTTGCAACATTCCACGTTTCAAGAGCCTCGTCATTACTGACTGAAGGAGACGGAGAAACATACAAAGGGATCGGGAGAGAACATGCATTCCTTTTCGGCCTGCCCCTCTGTCTTTTTTGTGTTGTCGACAGTGCTTTTTCAGCCAACAAATTCATTCTGCTTTGTGTATTCAACGAGCATTCAATCGATAAGATAGGGTCAAACCATTCAGCATCATGTATCCTAGCAGGGCTTGAGTTGACCACCACCATTACCTCATCTTGTGGAGACACATACTGGACGTCGAGGTTCTGAACCCTCACATTTTCACCATTATCCAACTCCCTCTGCATCTGGACATTACATGGCCACTCCTCAATACTTTTACCCATATCTTCATTTCTAGCACCCATTCTTGGCGAACTGGGCTGCTGCTCCACCTCATCAAGACCATGGACACTATCCTCTACACCATCACAGTTACTGTCCTCCTCACACTGTTTCAAAATATTTCTACTCATACATTCACATAACCGTGCTTCCCTAACCCACACATCACAATAACCTCCCTCCCACTCCATTTTTATCCAAGCTTCAATTGTCTTTTTTGTCTTTGTCCTCACCATAAGTCTTGCAAAGGTTAGGCTATTCACCCCTTCATTATCATGGTCTATATGTAAAACCTTTCCCCATTTTTCACCAATTATATTAATATTTTCGAAGCTCCAGCATTTACGAGGGATGCCAAAGCATTCAATCCAAGTTACCCTTTCACTATACTCTTCTTCCTCGGACCACCGACGCACTTCCATAAAAATTTTCCATAGGCCAGAGGTTTTATCGAAGGCATTCAATAGTTCAATTTCATTATCAAAAAATAACAGCAGCTTTGAGTGTGAAAGAGAAGACATACACTGGAATGGTACGTTTGATTCTACAGCCATTGACGCCGCTTTATTTGGGTCCATGTCTTCATCAACATCCACAACGAGGGCCAGTTTTAGCTTGTCAGTGACCGCCGAGTTCACTGGAGTCTTCACTGAGAATTGTATAGGCGGTTTTCGATATAATTTTCTCTCCCCCTTTAGTGATTCTGAATATGTTCTAGCATCTCTGAGAGGATAATGGGTAGTATTCATGGAGATGTTTTGATTGTTACGGACCACCATGGGTTTTTTCGACACAGGTGCACCACCCCTTTGGTATTTCGCCATGGATGTGGTAAGTGATGACCCCGAAATTTTTACTCCATTCATTTTCCTAACAGCCCTTAATGCCTCTTCTTCCTTGCTGTATCTGACGAAACCAAAGCAATCCTTCTTATGACTCCTCACTTTCCTAGAGATATACACATCTCTGACATCTCCATGATGCTGAAA